>VZRR01001902.1:56259-125860 GCA_013398015.1 Oreocharis arfaki | reverse complement strand
CTCCCCTCCCCTCCCCTCCCCCTTTAATTTCCATTTTGTTTCTGTCTCCCTGTATTTATTTATTTAACACAAGCCACTCATTCCCCACAGGATGGTCTGGGACTGCTGTCTCCCTGGCCACCTCCCACACGGCCTGAAGGGCATCCAAGAGAAAGAAGAGAAATAAAATCAAACACTTCTGATCATTTTCACTTACAGACCTGAGGGTCACTGGAATGGTGTAGTAACTGGAGTACAGTTACAAATATTGAAAGATTAACCACTTACACAGGGTTTTTGACTGCTGCACATAAATGGCAGCAACCATGAGCACATAGTTCAGTGCTTTCATTTTAGGGACAAAATTGTCTTGTATCCAGAATAACATTAGCATAATTTCCTGAAGGAGTAAACCCACTAACACTAATCAAAGGAAAAAAAGGCCAAACTCTAAACGAATCATAAGATATAGTTCTTCAGCTGTTACTGTTTGTACAATAAGAAAACCCCTTGAGCACTAACATGGACACATAACTCTGCACCTAAAGGCTTTGTGTTCCTGATGAATTATTTAATCACAGAGAAATACAGATCTGAACAGCATTCAGCAGATCTCCTTGTCTTCTTTAGGGGTCCTGCAGTCCTTCTCCTCTTAGGTGGCATCGGTATTTTTCTCTCTGCCAGCTGCCACTGCCCATTCTGGCTCACTCCCTGTTAGAGGAAATGTGTCTCAAATGTGACTGAGAACAAAAGTTTCTCTGTACATGCTGGAATGAGAAGTTCAGTAGTGGATTAGGAAGGCACAGTCATGTCCTTTCTCACCCCAGTGATAAGTATCCCACTCCTAAGTCCAGCTATATAATACTGATTTTCTTCCATGATTTCAGAAGAAACAGCAGAGCAAATTCAGTCATAGCACTCAGGAAACATTTACCACCATCAAAATACTAAAAACCTCTTTTGATGAGAGACTTGTGTCCGGTTGCATCAATAGTTCTCCATACAGACCATTCCCCTGAATAAATATTAACTTTTCTGCTCAAGCATCAACCAATTATTCACATAAGCCTCATTCCTAACGTAACGACACTGGCAAGAAAAAGATAGCACACAAACCAAGTATTTTCAAATCTACCCTGGCAAACACTTCGTGTCCTTTATGGGATGATTTGCTGTGGTGTGTTGCATTACTGTAGCACCATTACTTGTTATATTACTACGTTTGGAACAGGCTGTCAGCAGCAGATGGACTATTACTGATATGCAAGTAGGTGAGATACAGTGGCTGCACAAATTAAATCATTGTTTGCAGATCTCTGTGCTGCTTTCTCCTCGGTGGAGGGCCATAACAAAGTGGTAGGAATTCCTCAACGCTAAATCACCGCTGGTTTTTTATAATGCAATATAAAAAGTAATGCAAACAAAAATTACTGGTGAATCAAGGTTGTGAAAGCCATTTCTATGCATCGTTAGTGTACGTATTTACAATAAGATAAAAGATGCACAGGGATTTAGCCGTGAGACTCTCATAGGGGAGACATATGTGGAATAAATCTGTGCACATCTTACTGCAAATTTACTCAAGTTTTTAAGTGTTTGGGTAACTATACGGCTTAAATTTACATGTAGAGTTTTAATGGCTAGGTTTGGCAGATTTTAATGCTTTAAATTAGACAGGAATGTATTCTTTGTCTCAAACGTGCGGCCTAAATAGCATTTCCCAGTGCAGCTGGCTTATTAACAAAAACGATGCAAAACAAAGCCAATTATGAGCCTTTTTCTTGCCTGATGTCAGTTGCAATGGGGTCCTCTGGTCATATCCAGTCTGTAACGAGGAGGAGGTGGGATCAGCCTGTGGACAGAGAGCATCCTCACAGATGGCGAGCGAGGCAGCGGCACATGAACAGGCTGTGCCTCCTGTGTTTGCTAAGATGGGGATCCATCCAGAATGCACAAGCAGCTCCTGCAGAATTCAGTCACCTACAGGGAAGGGAAGGTGGCTCAGTGGTGCAGCTCAGCATTAGTTATCAGTATGTATAAATTGCCATCATGAGTGCTCACACACTCACACACTGGGGAAGGATGCTGGCTCACAGAAGTGTCAGCAAGTTCCTGCTGTCTCTTCCTCCCTGCTGTCTCTTCATCCTTCTCTTTGTGTCTTCAAGAATAACTCCTGAATAAGTTTCATAGAGCCTATACCTTAGCTTGGCTTGTCATCTGCCCACCTCTCTGCATCCCTTATGAGTCCCAGTAGCAATTTGAATCCCAAGGTGTACACAGAGAAAACTGTGGAGGGTACCAGTGGATCATGGATTGCAGGGATGGACACCTCTGCAGGCAGCACAGACATAGGCACAGCTGTGAAGCCTGAGCATCCCAGGCCATGGCAGAAAGCTGTGGAAGTGCCTCATCCCCAGTAATGCCAGCACTGCTCGTCTGGATGTGAGCACCATGTCGTGCTGATGTAGACAGCGTGTGTAGCTGGGAGAAGACCATCTCCCTCTCTTTCATCTCAGTCAAGAAACAGCCCAGCCATGAAATGAAGCTCTGCATGCCTGATTGCCCAGGAGAAGGATGCAGCCCTGGGAGGCCAGCACAGCCAGCAGCAGTGGCCTTGAGTCCTGGCTGGATTCAATCCGGGGTGGAGAACCCAGAAAAGCGCACAGGCACATGTGGAGCAAATGACTCACAAGTAATTCGCTTTGTCTTCTCTAACGGGCAGAGATGATCTGTAGGGCCTCTGCCTCCCACTCTGGTCTCTAACTGAGTCAGAAAACTGACTGTATCAGCCTCCTGCAAGCTGTATCACGGGGGAGGGATGACAGCCATCTTCATGATAGTTGAGTTCTTCTCAGAGCCATGGTAACAACGCTCCTAATTAAGGGACACAAAAAACGAGCAGTCCCTCCCTCCCACTCTTTCATATGCATACACACACACAGAGAAAGCCCATAAAAGGATGATGCAGCACTTCTCCTGACCTGAAGGATACACCAGCTCCAGGAAGGGAGAATGTACATGAGGGCAGCCTCCAGCCTTCTCCCCATCGCTCTGTCTGTGGGGTTTCCCAGAGCCACATGGCAGCAGGACTGCACCAGCAGGGCTGCATTTCCACAGGACACGTCAGACCCAGTTTCGGTAACGAGGGTGCACCAAACTGTAAAATTCAGCATCCTTGTCCTTAAAATTTCCCGTTGCTTCATCTGCAAGGTGCTCAAAGTGTGTCTGGGAAGTGGCTGTAGGTGTCATCACTGAAGTGGCTGATGTTTTTTCTTTCACTTCCAGACAAGGAGAATCACCTCTTTCCCAGTCAAAGTGAGGCAGGCTCAGTTTTTTTCTTATGCCTCCAGAGCACAGAGTTTAGGCTAATCAGATCCCGGAGAGGGTTTTAAAGTATTTTCTCTCTCCTTCCTAGTTAACATTTTTTGGTGTTTTTTCTACCTTGATGCAGCCAGGCTCTGCCCCTGCTGAAAAATGCTGCACTAGATGACACCACACAAACTTCTTCCTCCAGTGCAGACTCCGTGAACCAAGACCTTCTCAGGTGCTTAAACTTCTGTACCTTCACACAGAAGTTCAATGAGGATGTCACAAGCCTCCATCACTTCAGTCCCACGTAATCATAAGACAAATTTAAACCTTTAACTTTACACACTCAGCTCAGGTTACGCCTTGCTTTTAGACTTTTCCACGTAGCAAATTCCCCTTTCCCATTTTGAGCATCCTCATATGTACCTTGTCCCTTCCTAGGGTGAATAATTAATTTCACCAGCAGGCTTCTGCCTGTTTATGCCATACATCCCATTTGAAGTTAATTAGCCATATTAAAGTTTTCGAGCTAAAAATAAAACATCCCCAAAGACGCTATCTATGCCCTTAAAAACACTGCTTGTGCTGGCATGCACAAATTATCCCCTTTTTATCAGGAGTAGCCGCCGGGCTCATTTCCTCTCTCACAGTTCTCGCCTTCCCCAGGGATTTGCAGCCCTGCAGGAGCCCAGGGGCTGTTAAACACACCGTGGCTCCCCTCAGCCAGGACCTTGTTGCAGCAGAGCACCGAACACCCACTCAACTCCTCAAGTTCTTGTTCCAATGAAGCTGTGTAAGAAAGTGGTTTCCTGGGGGAGAATGTAACTTAATGCTGTAGAGTCAGTTTTGCAGTAAAAGCAATCACTGATAATACTTGAGGGGGTTTTTTTTTCCCCTATTAAAAAAAAAACGCACCAAAACTGTTATTTAGAACTGCTGCGAAAATAAAGCTGTCCTCCTAAGTTCTCACATTTAAAAAGAACCCTGTATGTTAATTTCCTATGAAGGTGCAGCATGTTCTTACTATTATTAAAGAAAATATTATAAATAATACATGCTACCACTCAAAACCTAAAGCATCCAGCATTTCAACATTAACTATTGTGATACATGGAAATCCTAAGATGTTCTCAATCCTAAATGTTATGGAAAAAATTCCACAGCTTTACAGACAGTATACTGAAACTGGCTTGTGGATGAAACATAAACAATTTGAGATGGTCGCTTCAGTCTGATGAATTTGGGTAGGATTTTTGGAAATGCAAATGATGTCTGCTGTATGAAAGGCCATTCTGCATCAGACCAGAAGTCCATTTAGTTCTGTCTCCAATAGCTGGCTTTCCCAAGGGAAGTGGAAGAGCAGGACAAGGACATGTGATATTCTCCTCTCATGTTCTTCCGGTCTCCAGCTGTTTTCAAGTAGAGACAGTTGCTGTGCTGGAAGCAGCTTCTGTTTAATTCTGTTTAATTAGTAGCACACAGTGAATTTATTTCATAGGTATTTGTCCAGTCTTGCCCTGAGCCTGTGTCAGCCTTCGAAATGTCTTGTCAAGTTACCCTCAACAAATAGGAAGGCTTTCTATTATTTTTTCTTTTTCTTTCTTTTTTCTTCTCTTTGTTTTGTTTACATGCTCAATCGTTTTAAGGAAAGCTGAGATCTAACAAGAGAAGTGCACAGTCAGGGCTTCAAGGACTCCATGTACTGCGAGAGCTGGGAACACTATAGAAACAGGGAACAAACTTTACATCAAGGCATGAGCCAGCTTCTGACCAGTGAAGTTTAGAAGGAAACTGGACTTGCAATTTATCCCATAACCCAGTACTGACCTGCTTCTTGCAGATTTATTTGAGGCATTTGGTGCTGGTCACAATCAGAGGCAGGTGACCAGATTGCACAGACCTCAAATAAGAAAGTTCCAGTGTTCCCATTTAAACAGTTTGGTTTTTTTATTAATTAAGTGAAGAAATATGTAGATTTCACAAATGGTTGGTTTCCTTCCAGAACTAAACTTCTGCCATTCAGACAAGCAAGTGCTTTATCCACTGACTTAAAGTATGTTCCCTCTCTTATTAATCTCTGGCAGGGAAGTGCACATTTCCTCCCATGCTTGCTCCTTTCTCTGTATGTTTTCAAGATTTCTCCAACCCTGCTGGTTGTTTCGTAAGAATAGAAGCCCTGAGGAAGCATTTTAAAATGCTATTATCCTGTCTGGCTGCTTTGTGTCCCTCCTCACTCTCTTTTTTTACTTCCTTGGAACCAGGAACTGTCCTGGCTCCAATCACTGCCTGGCAATACTGGGACTAATTTAAACTTGCCACTGGAAACACTTGGACAATTTTGGGTGGAAAGCTGGGATAAATGCCTGTACCCTGCCTCTCCTCAGTGGTCTGACAACCATCTGCCTGACTCTGTTTGGAGCAGCACAGGCACAAGGGGTTTGGGGAGCAGGTTATCACTGGGAATGCCTGTGGATGCAGGTTCCCACAGCGGGGCCTCAGGGGTGAAATATTTTGAGGTGCCACAGCTCATTCAGAGATCAACAGAAGGTGCAGAAGCTCCTCAGCCACTGGGTGTCTCGAGGTGGGCATTAAAAGCATAGAAAGCACCAAAAATGAAGGCATTTTAACAGATCTGCTACTTAATTATCTCTCAACCGGCAGTACTAAAACTCATCTGCTCCACCAGGTTGCTGTAAAGGTTAAATAGTGTCATTATTAAAGTGCTTTAAAAAGGTAATTAATCAGCATTTTTATTTTTAGAGCCAAATTTAACCATTTAAAAGATATATCTCACTTTCCTGGCACTTGCCTACCATTTACTCTTCGAGAATATCCATTTCTCAGGACTCCTGCTTTTTTTATCTACATCAGAAATTCTCGGTTAATGCATGCCATATCGTAATAATTACATTTTTGAGTCATTTAACACACTACATATCTGCCAAACTATCTCCCAGACCTACTCTTCAATGCAATTGAATTCAGATTGAAGCAGTGACCACACTAAAGCACTTTTGTTTGGGGCAATTTCTCTTCCCTTTTCACAAGAGTGAGTGAGCAACGGCCAGAGATGCTGCTGAGCTAAGCAAAAAAATCTCAATTTCTGTTCTTGTGGGACATTCCAATATTTTGGGGTTTTTTTAATTTCCAATCAAAGGACATGTTAGGTAACAGAACTTTTAGTGGGACAAAAATGCTCCTAAATTTTACCATAATTTCAGAGAGCGCAGCTGAATTGTTGCGTTTTGGGGAAAGACCAGGTGGTGTAATATTAGGAGGGAGCCAGGGGTCTCAGGGAAGTTGTAGTACACCCATAAGGGAAGCTGGGAACATGAATTACACCTCCTTTGAGGCACCTGGGCTTCAGAGCTGAGCAAAAAATGAAATGGCTCCCTTTCTTTAAAAGAAAAGTGAAACACATTGATTTCGTACGAACAGCGATGCAATATTTCACTTTGATGGCTTAAAGACAGAGCAAATGTTTTGGTCTAAGTAGAAAATTCCCTTTGGATACTTTCACATTTCTGTAAAATCTTTTTTTTCTGACAGCAAAAGGACAAACATTTAATGGAAAATCCCCATCAATCAATCTAACAAAAAGTTTTAGTGACTGCCAGCACAGAATGACACAGGAGGCTCTCCCAGCAGCAGTCAGGAATTTTAGCCCTTAACCCTTAATTTTATTCTCTACAGTGTTTTTAGCTGAAAGTTATTGTTTAGGAAAAACTTCTGTTTCCATAGGCATCCATTATTTTCCAGCTGAGTGCTGAACAGTGAAACTGTGCAGAATTTCTGCCATACAGGAAACAGTAAAAGATACAGACTTGAAGCTGCCTTTTCTTAAAAAGAGCCTTGGATTTGGCCTATACACGTCTGGTAGAGCTTACTCAGCAACAGGAGGGTTTCAGCTACAGCAAAAAGCATTGATTTTCATAAGTAACTCAAAACTAATTGAAGATTGTAAAATCCTATTGACTTCTTAAGGATATTTTGGGGATGTTTCAAAACGCATCAAGTAGAAAGACAAAGATTTCTGTTTTCAAGCGCTCCAAACCTGGGAAGAGAAGGGTTTCCATGACGTCTTGTAGGAGCTGTGCAATCAGGACTTAGACCTCATCCAGCTGTGTCGGTCGGGGCCAGGCTGGGTTTCCCTCAGTGCACCAGATCCCAACTTTTTGGAGAAAAGGCAAAGAGAGTTGACAACTACTGATTCTAGAATGGCATGACGGGAGATAAACTGGCATCACAGCTCCGAGGGTACAATGAGCACTCTGTAATTCCCAAAGTCACTACAGCAATCTGTTTTCTGGTTTGGGGTAGAAATTCCCATTTTGAAATATGAATTTCCGAGCATACTTCTCTCTTAATTCTTCACAAGTGAATGCTTCTTGCAAGAAGATCAGTTGTTCATATACATTAAAAAAAAAAAATCTATTTAAAATAGGACATTTTTTAAAAAGAAAGATGTCCAACCAGCCCTGCTTTTGATATGACAATAATTTCATTGTGCCTAAAGTAAAGAGTCTTCAGACTGGTGCCTTTACTGTGCCAGCCTGAGCTTTTCCCCATAAACAGGCAACATTCGACAGTAAAAATGATGGAACGAGCAATGACATCCTTTCTTGGAGGAGAAGAGTGTGGGTGTTTATTAGCAGTCTGTGTGTGAATTCAGCACTGATATTCTCCGTGTTTGCTGTTAGCAAAACTCAGATGGGAGCTGCTCAGGCCGCTCCAGCTCCCGGCACGAGCAATTCCCACACCAAGCTGTGATGGAGGCAAAGGTCCACATGGGGCAGGCAGTGAGGGCATCTCTCTGTGGGAGAAGACACAGAGAAAGAGCTTGGTAGGGATGTGGGATATCATAGCAGGGAAAAGGCAGCAGAGCATCAAACAAGAGCACAAAAGAAACTCTCATGCTCAAAATCTCAGACTCGCCAGATCTGTGCAGTAACCAGTCACTCACATACTCCCATTAGTTTTCTTCAGAGGTGACTGAGAACATAAGCAGAGGTGAAGGTCAGCACTTAAGGTATAAACAATCTCTGCCCTCCAGGTCTCAGAGGGTAAGAGGCCAGACACATCAGTCATGTGCAGAAAAGCTGCTCCATTAGAAGCCACAGAGATGCACTGATTCACACCACTTCATCTTCTGAACACTAATTTCTTGCAGGAGAATATGAGAAGTCTTATTCTTCACAGGCAGAGGGAAGGGGAACAAACACCTGGTTCACAGGGCAGTGAGGGCAGCCCAGGTAACTTTCATTTGGGCTTGATCAGAAGTAGTGTTAAATGTCTTTCCAAACAGCCAGATGGAACACGGTCTCTGCTACGCCCATCTTCTAAATTCACTAAAACTAGTGATGTTTTACACGGCAAGAGGAGCAGTATTCAGGCAGACCTGAAATCTCTCCACTTAAATTCTGCTGCAAATGCCAGACATCCCTCCAGCTGCCTGTCTGGGTCTAGTCACATCATCGTTCCATCATGTTGCTTTATGCTAATTTTTCATCTTTCATTTTCCCAGACCTCTAAACTGAAATCACTGTAACAACATCAGGTGACAGTCCCTAAACCTCTAATCCCAAGAGCCTCAGATAAACAACTGCTCATGACATTCACATCCACTCTTTAGGCTCCTTCAGGTTTTTTTCCTGTTGAAGTATTGCAAGGCAGTGGTCAGATATGCATCCTGCCCAACAGGGACAGCGAGGAAGGGAGATTTAGCACAACTCTGCCAGCAAGTTAAGACACAAACATGACTAAAATACAGCTCAACTATCTCAACCTAGTGTCCTACAACCAGTCTCTGTTTAAAACAGTTCCTAGTAGGAAATCATCCCACTGCTTGACACATTTTGGCAAAGCCAAGTTGTGGGAGTTTGGGAGGGTTAGGGAGGCTTGGGGTTTTGGGAGGCTTGGGCACAGGGTCAGGGTCCAAGCCAGGTGGGAAGGCTGACCTCATTTTTGCCCATCTTTGTGCCCAGACCTGTGGGCTCAACCACTTTGTTACTTTTTTTGGGGTAGTTTTTTTAAATCATGGAAAAAAAAATTCAGAATGTTATATTACCTTGTGTAAGAAGAGCAGGCAGAGCTGAGACCCAAGCTTGCACCACCTTTCTCCAGGCACCCACCACTGGTGCTCCCCTTGGGGAGAGGGCGGCAGCAATTCCAGCCTTTGCCTCCACCTCCAGCCTCCAGCTCTGCCATCGTGCTGGGCCACAGCAGATGTGGCACATGTGTTTCATTCACTGCCTTCCTTTCAGCACACTACTCATTTTCTAAGGATTTTACTCATCTGGACAAGTATCACATTTCTCCACTTTGTGACTCCACTCTCGGGCTAATCAAATACGTTTTTTAAGCTGAGGAGGAACAGCTGTCTTCTGGTAACACCAGCCACATGCCAGACCATCCCTAGCACTCATTCCTCCTCACTACCAACCTGTCTTAAGTGTTTTGGAGACACAGAATTTCTCACAACCCTCTCCTCTGTCCTGCTCCCCATTTAATAACCTGGCTACCTCAGGGCAGTAGAGCCATGAGATACTCAAGTGGGAAGCAACTGGTACATTTGCCCTGCATTTAGGCAGCAGAATGCAAGAGCAGGTGTTTGTCACGGCTCTTGTAATCTCATGGTTCCCTCCCCAACAACCTGCCCACAGCCAGCAGACAATCTCTGAACAGCCCTCCCTAATACATATATAATTATTCTGCAAAATACTGAACTTTACCCAGTCCCCAGAATGTAATTTTCTGAATAAAAACACAGTCTTAAAATAAAAAAAAAACAACCTAGGTATTTGCTGCCAAAACCTGGTTATCTTGTTTTCATAAGATTTTCACCACTACTGACAACTGAACTGGGCTGATTATCACACCCAGAAGCAGAGTCAACCCCAGACTCAGCCGACCACATCACTTGAAGCATCTTCTTTCTCTTTCGGATATTTTCCTCATAATATTACAACCCCGCTTCCAACATCAACATCCCTGTTGTTGCAGTTGCTCCCAGAGCCTCCTCTTCCAGCTGGAGAGCTGATGTTTCCTGAAGCACAGCACTGTGCACACTCCAGCTCGCTCGTTACAATTTACAGTTTCCTCTTCCGCCGCCCTGGGCCACTGCACAACATAAACAATAGCTGTGTCTTGAAAACCATCCAAAACAAATGGGTCTCGCTGCCTGTGCTGCTCTCAGATCTGTAAAGAGAGCTTACTGTGTGCACAGTTGGTTTAATCCTGTGAATAGTCTGGAAAGTATGATATAATGCTCATTTCTTACCAATCAGTCCTGCGCTGGAGTCCTGCTAAAAAAACTTACCCCCAGATTACTCTCTGTAGCCTACAGAATAGCCAAGCTGTATTCCTAGAACTTGCTGCTTTTTTTTTTTCCCCACAGTAAAATCAACCATCTGTAACAAGGAAAGATGTAAAAAAGAAAAAAGAAAAAAAAAAGAAAAAAAGGAAAAGCAAATAATCCCTCTCCATCATTATGAGCTGGCAACGCAGTGGTAATAAGCAGCTAGAGCTGGAGTCAATATTTGCCAATACTCTGAACATTCAGAGGCATGGTGTGCACCTGGGATTTTCACTAATATTTCCTGGATACTCAGATTTTTCTTTTTGCCTCCAGCAGAGTTTCCTGCTGTCTGAGTGAACTCCTCAGAGATGCTGGTTTTGCAGTCTCCTGTGTTTTATAATTCAATGGCAGTTTATCACTCCTTTGAGTAACCCACAGTGGGATACACTGCAATCTTCTGCTATGGGGTTGTCAGGTGCGGGATCTTCCCTCCCCCTCAGAGCAGCTGGGTTTGCTGACCTTGTCATGACAGAACCTCAGGTCAAAGTGGAGGGACCTCAGTAAGAGATTAATGCCCCCACAACAGGGCAGACTGTAATTCAAAGGACTTGACCTAAGAGGATAATCTGAAAAAACAAGTCATCTCAGGTTAAAGACTTACATTTTTTTCCTCAAATCACTCTAGGTCGTATACAGTCAACAAGATTTATTTTGAGGTTGCCACCTGGGGTTTTCTCCTTCTCATCTGTTTTTTCTGCGTGAGATTCCTTTGTACAGGAAGCAACTACATAAGAAACCCTAAAGGCAGGGTTTTTTAATGTGTACTATCACATTTTTCTGTATTTCCATCACTCTAGTCTATGAGGTTGCCTTGTTCTTCTATGAAACATCTTTATCTATCTCTGCATCAACAAAGCCTCCTGATTTCCTTAACAAATAGCCATTTGTTGGTACCAAGGTAACCTATACAAGACACTGAATTTTGCTTCCCAAAAGAGTCCTCAAGGACCAATCTCCCCCAGTCTAAAAACTTCCAAGAATTTATTTGATCAGATAGAGGAAAATCCCACTGGGACTACTATATAGCATCAAAATGCAAGGAACATGGGATTAATTATTCTGATTATTTTAGCTGAGAAAGTTGAGTACCAGTCACAAGAGCAGCCTCTGAACTATGGAGTAATAATCCCAGTCAATCTGGATGATTCTCCTCCAGTTACAAGGCTGTTATATGCCTTCTAGTATCTGCCTTATTCCCTTGTAAGTGTTACACATAACCTTCAGCACAAACAATAACTTCTGATGTGGTACCATATGAAGACAAACAAAAAAAAGACAAATTACATCTCTTTTGGTTGTCTATAAGTTAAATTATCTGATCAAAGCAAAAACTGAGGCAACTCACATATGAACTATTTTCAATGGAAGCAAACTGAATTTTATCATTTCATCTTCATGTGTTTAAGTATTGGCCAAGGAGGCCAATGGCACCGGGCCTGTGTCAGCAACAGTGTGGCCAGCAGGACCAGGGCAGTGACTGCCCCCTGCACAGGGGACAAGTGAGGCCACACCCTGAATTCTGTGTCCAGTTCTGGGCCTCTCAGTTCAGGAAGGACATTGAGGTGCTGGAGCATGTCCAGAGAAGGGAATGGAGCTGGGGAAGGGTCTGGAGCACAAGTCTGGTGAGGAGCAGTTGAAGGGATTGGGGGTGTTTAGCCTGGAGAAAAGGAAGCTCAGGAGTGACTTTATTGCTCTCTTCAACTCCCTGACAGAAGGGTGCAGCCAGGTGGGGTTGGTGTCTTCTTCCAGATAACAAGTGATAGGACAAGAGAAAAGGGCCTGAAGTTGTACCAGGGGAGGTTTAGGCTGGATATTAGGAAGAAGTTCTTCACCCAAAGTGTTGTCAGCACTGAAGCAAGTTCCCCAGGGAAGTGGTGGAGGCACCATCCCTGAAGATATTGAAAAGATGTGCAGATGTGGCACTCAGGGACATAGTTTAGAGCTGCAATTACCATGCTGCATTACCTATTGGACAGGATGATCTTAAAGGTCACCTTTCTAACCTAAATGATTCTATGATTCTACCCTTCTAAAACTTGTTGTCTAATATTTTATGCCACTGGGCTCAGACTAATGGGCCTGTAGTTTCTTAAGCCGCTTTTTCCCCTTCTGGCAGTGTAGACACCACGGTAATACATTTACCATTTGCTACCCATATGGCACAAGCTGTCAGCTTGCTGGTTTCATTTGAAAACTTCTTCAGCTTCCATCTTTAAGATGAATAATGGTCAGGCCATTTGATCCAGGTTCATCAACCTCCATGAGTTTCAATTTCACTTTGAGAAGAGCAAGTTTCATTTCCTTACACTCATTCCACCAACCTGTGGTTCCACCACCAACATCTATGCCCAGACTTACTGAAATGGAAACCATTTTCTTTCTGAAAGTTGAAGCATTCATTTAGGTGTAGGACTAAAACATCCTCCTGGGAAAATGGCCCCATTTGTTTTTCCCTCAGTCAGTTTCCAGAATCCCAGATGCTGCTGGGCTATTCTGATACTTTGTGATCATTGAGATACAGTTTTCTTTGGAGATCACTACTTTCCTCTATCCCTGCAGGCTTTTCTTTTTCTACAGATCTTTCCTCAGTGATTATCCAACCATGGGCTTCCAAGAACCACTTTTTTTTGGTCCTTCCCTTGCATACAAGTTCCAATTTTTTTCTCATTTCTGTAAACAGGAGAATACAGTGGAGGTGTTTCTAAAGAGTTACTGCAAGGATTGGTCACTGGACTCAGGGTTTTGTCAAACAGATGGTTTTTTCAGTCTGGAGTGAAAGAACACCTTGATCTTCAAAACATGCAGCTCAAGGGAAAGTAAAATCATAGTAAAAAAAGGAAGAAGAAATATCCTGATAGAATTACTGTAGTCCTTAGATGTATAAGCAGAATAAATGTAGGGATTTTATATTAAATTTATATTTGGCACTGATGAAACTGCTACTGAATCTAGTTGTGCTAGATAATACAATGGAAGTATATGAATGTAGGAAAATCTGATCCTTTCAAGAATTGTACAGGACTGTGAGTTTTTTCTTTTTATGACTGATTTAGGGTAGAGCCAAGCTGTGGAACAAGTAGCTTCAGTATCTGAGGGGAATGCAAAGCCACAGCTCTGAGATTTTGTCATACCATGTCTGCTGGTGGCAACAGGCTATGACAGAGGAGGGGCTTGGGTGTGGAATGATACTTTGTCTTTCTTCTTTCTACCTTGCCCAGCTTCCTCAAGCCTTTATGCACATTTCCCTCTGCCCTCGTCTGCAAAGCAGGAATTCTGTTTGGCTGAGCCCATCTGTTTTTGAGATGCTGCCTCCTGTGAGCCCACCTCACCCTCTGCAGTGGCCTCCCTTTCCAGAGGAGAATCATTTTCTGTCTGCCCACCAAAGGATCTCTGCCCATCTAGGCAGATACCTCTGCTGATAAGGTATCCCACTTGATGCTACTGCAGCCTCAAGTGCTGCATGAGGGATAATTCACCATCCTGCACTCTTTACAGGCTTTAGAAACTCAGATTTTCACTCTTTCAAAAAAAGAAAACAGTGTCATTTGCTAGCAACAATCTTTTAAAAGGCAGAGGTCCTCCAAGGATTCTGTGTGCACCAGGAGTTTTAGTGTTCGGAGATGCAACGAGGCAGCTCCATTGATCATCACATAACCCATTAAATCATTTATTGTTGAAGTGTCTCTACAAAATCCCTTTTTAAAAAAAGAGAATATTTTGTATTATTTATTACAAAATCCTCTTCTGCCAACAGCGAGACTCGCTTCATACAGAACTTCAATAATGGTAAACTAACTGATTTACTGCAAAGTAACTGATTTACTGGAATACCTCTTACATTTTTAATAGCTCTGTCTGTATGCCTGCTGTTATTTGCACCCTGCAAAAGTGGCATATGAAATAAAGGACAGATGTTCTGAAAGCTGAAAAAGAGCGCCACAGTTTTAATGAACAGCTACCTGTTTGAGACCTCTGCTGGAAAAAAAAAAGTCCTATTTCTAGGTGGCTTCTGAAGCATAGGATTTAAATATGTTAGAAAGTATTTTAGACCCTGCTGATGTCATGGCCCTTTTGAAAGGCAGAACCTTGACTGAGGATAAACAGGGATCTTTTCCAACAGAACATGGATTTATCAAGACTCGGAGATTAATTTTGTTCTACCAAAGATCAACTCTGAGAATCCATTTTGGACAACACATTTTGGTTTTGTGCTCTAATGTGCCAACAAGAGTAGTCAATTTTCTCTTCACAAAGTGGGCACTTATTCCAGTGGGCTGGAATAAGAACATACTTACTCTGTTCACAGCGGAGAACTGCTGACCATCTTCATTTACAGAATCACAGAATAAATTAAGTTGGAAAAGACCTCTGAGATCATCGAGTCCAACCTAATTCAAAGTAACTACCAAACAGCAGAAGTTGAAATTTAAATAGGTGTATAGAGGAAAGTAGAGTGTCAATATTATATGGTACAAAGGTGCAGCAGGTCAAATTCAGCCTAAGTGCCTCTCCTCTGACCCTCCTAGCTCTGTACAAATTTGGCTTGATGTACTGAAAGTGATGGGAATCAGCTGCAGACTGGTTGTGGGGATTACTGTTTATTCATGGCTCACACAATCTGCACAGAGAAATGGAAGAGGTTAATGCTACCTGGTTCCTTGAAATTCAAAGCATTAAAATTCCAAATGTGGCAGGTTTCGAATGTGTCCAGCAAAAATAAACAACAGATTGTTTCTACTGAGAGCTGGAACCTAGTGAGCAATACACGAAGGACAGGCACCTCCCAGCCTGATGGCAGTATTTAAAGGGTCACACAATTGAATTGGGTGGGGTTTTCCCCTCTCTTAATCCCCTGCAAAGCTTACAGACAATGCTGCTTTAGGTGCCTAAGAGTTCTGGACATAAAGCCCCATGAAAACAGCATCTCCTTAAACTGTTTTGTCTCAGATGCATATAAACCCTCTTTCTAACCCCATTCAGTTCCACGCATGACACACGGATTCCAATTCAAGCAGCTTAATCTCATTTTAGAAAGTAAGTCCAGGCAAGCATGGCAGAGAACTGTCAGAAGCGTGGATACTTCTCTTTGCACTTTGACATAAGCCCGTTCTTGTGACATGCAATTGCACATGAAGATTTTGCTTCACAGGGATATGCTCTACCATGCTGCCGATGCAAAGGTTTGTTGAAGCAGGTTTCATGTTACCCAGTAACCTACATGAGGAATTACAACCCATTCTTGTATCTGCCCAGGCTGTTAAACTAATAAGTAGGGAAGAAAAATGAAGAGAGAGCCACGAGAGCACTGTGTGACTTAGAACTCGGAGTTAAAGGCTTGTAAATGCGGTAAACCCAGAGTTTTAGACAAGAAGACACACGTGGTTATAGACAGACAGGGAGACTTTTTTGTGAGGAGAGTGGTGAAACAGTGGAACTGGTTGCCCAAAAAGGTGGCCAATGCCCCATCCCTGGAAATATTCAAGGCCAGGTTGGACAGGGCTCTGAGCAATCTGATTTAGTTAGAGGCCCTGCTCATTGCGAGCGGGTTGGACTGTATGGCCTTTAAAGGTGCCTTCCAACCCAACCATTCCATGAATCCATGATTCTACAAAAGCACAAGGAAAAAGGCTGTGAATACCAGGTCAGTCTGGTAGCAGAGCATCCACAGATGAGCCACCTCTACTTTTCATTTAGCTCACAGAATGAAAGCAAAATCATTTTCCCAACCAGTACTCTGCAGGAACACCATAATCATGTATAAAAATGGGAATCGGGACTCCATGCTTCCCACCAGCCTTCAAAAGAAATCAACTTAAGGTGGCTAACAAGTCACACTTAGATATGAATGAATTGCAGCCAAATGCAAACCTGACAGTTCAATTATAAAATATGTCAAGGTCTTCCAGGAGTGATTAGCCCCATAGCATTGAATAAGGTTACCAGAGGCGTGACTGACTAATTGGTAGCACAGCATTAATTTTTAAATGACAAACAGCATCTTATTGACGTGGGTTGCTAAAAGGACGAAGTTTAGCTCTTGGTAACCGGTGGCACAAGTATCTAAAGAGCTCATCTCTATCTTGAGAAACAAACATCATCTAAAGGGTCGGATAGCTGCCTGGCAAAAATCACAACCTACAAAGTTTTTAGGGCTAAAGCCTCCTTTTTGTCCCTAGATGAAGGACTGCTGGCTGGCAACATGGTTGATAAAGTTAAGACACTTTTAATTAGCCAAAAAATATATACATTGATTTTTATGGAAAATAGTATTTCCAGATGCTGTAAAATTTTATTGGTCCTGACCCAAAGGAAGCTGAATCAGGGAGATTGGTGACTGACGTGGCTGCTGGAAATGTGGCAACTGTTTCCAAACATCATGAAGAATAAGGTGATTGGAAGTACTCAGCAAGGATTTCTGAAGAGAAAATCATGACTGACCAACTAGATAGCCTTGAATGGCTCAGTGGATTAAGGGAGAGCTTTGGATATCTGGTATCTTGAGTCGAGTAATTTCAGCCTTGACTGCTCTAACATCCCCTTTTCCAAACTGATTAAGTGTGGACTAGGGAAGTGGACAAAGAGGTGGACTGAGAACTGGCCAAACTGCCAGGCCCAAAGGGTTATAATCAGCAGCACGAAGTCAGCTGGAGTTGAGTCACTGATGGTGTGCCCCAGGGATCTACAGTAGGGCCAATACTGTTTATCATCCTCATTGATGATCCAGATGGTGGGAGAGTTCCCTCAGCAAGTTTGCAAACACATCAGCAGGTGCTGAACAACTAATTGTGCCTCTCTTGCTTGTTTTTTTCTTAAATTTTATTTCTCTCTTTAATAGCTCCCTTTTCATTACAATTCCTAATAGTGATATTATATTTTACTGTATTTCAATTATTGACCTGTTCTTATCTCAAGGCAAAGGTTTTGTCATTTTCTGATTCCTCTTCCCATCCCACTGTGGGAGATGCTCGTGCCACAGAAAGAGCTCGGCATTGCAGCACACCCAAGAATAGACAAGTATATGTATTTTACAATGATAAAACATGTTTTAATACATGTTATTCATCAGTGTACATACATTTCTGTGTGAGAGTGGTGGTACATTAATTTGTTCATTCAGCTGGACAGACACACATCAATTAATCCATGTTCCTGTAGCACCACAGGAATTATTCTCATATTTTATATTTTTAAAAAATTTAAATGTGGAGTGCTCATTAGCTCATTTAAAGTACTTGTTTTATACAGTCATAACTGCAAATAGTCATTCTTATCAAAATAAGTTTCAGAAAGGGTAACCCTTTAATACTTTGAAATAAGTGCACTGTAAAACAGAACTGAACTTGCAGTAACTGCTAGAATAAAGTTCTTTGCAAAATCTTATTTGCCTTTTTGCTGTTCATGGGCATGGACCAGATGGATTAAGTTTATTTACTATAAGTAGCACATAATAATTTTTATGGTCTGTTTTCTGGGTTGCCTTCTTGTAAGTACATAGTGCTCCAGTTGTGTGGTGTACACACAGCTAGTGTTTGTAATTAAAAATTGGAGTAAACAGATACTTAAAGTCAAAACTGGTTTTATAGCAAAATTGCAGGGTAGAGTTAAGGCTACTTATATGGCACATAGACCAGACACATTAGGATATGTTTAATTTTTCTTAAGCATTTTCTTAATTATTCATTCACAAATCAGAATATTTCTTTTGGGAATGCTCACAACAGTAATTTCATCTTTCACTCTTAAGGCATTGAATTGCATTTTTAAATTAAAACCCTATTGATTTAATTTGTTATCACAAGACAGATACAGATAAAGATATGGACAGAGATTTAGATAATATAGATATAGATACAAAACAGTTCTTACAAACGACTTTACAGGTTTGTCTCCAAATTCTCTGAAGAAAAGGAAGTTTCTAAATACCTTTTGATAGAGGAACTTAGATATTAAACACTTTGATAAGTTACAGCCAGGTTCAGAACTGGATTTGGTCAAAAGATGAAGATTGTACGTATTCAACCCAAAAACTGACTTGAATACATACAAACTTTTTTTCCCCTGTTTCTCAGTATATTTTGTTCCACGATCTGGCCTTTCCAATGTAAATTATTTTGATCAACATATGACAGAAAGAGCAAACACATGTCCAGTGGAACTTGCAATAAGACTTCAGGGTGTAAAGGTGTGATCCCAAGCTCCCAAGTCACTTCAGCAGGACTTTATGCATTATGGAGAATGTGATATTATTACGTATGCTGAGACTTTTCAGTGTTGCATAAAACAAAACATAAAAAAAAAAAGAAATTTAAATATTAATAAGAACCCCATTTACTACAGTGTTAAAGACATACGAGAAATAAAAATCGAAATACCTGGAAAAAATATGTTAAAACACTGTGACTGAAGAGAACAAAACAAAACATAGCAAAGCAAAAAAGGAAATAAATAATGGATGAATTAGTGGTTCCTCTTGCATTGATAAAAACACGACAGAGGATCAAATGACATTAAAAGAGAACCAAACATAAAAGCTTCTTTTTGGAAGAAGAAGTGTCAACATTCTCAGAATCCATCTTTGATTCAGCAAAAACATAAAAAAGGGGAAAAAAACCAACAAAAATTGGTTTGGAAGTCTCCTTTTTTCCTTTTGGGCTGACTTTTTATCAAGTTAATAAGCTTGTGGACTTAAAAAAAAATATCCTTGTTCACCTAGGGGTTGAAATAGGTGTGTAAACACTGTATAAACAGAAAGTTAAGCAAATACAGAGAAAATCTTTGCCCAAAAATTAGAAATATATAAAAGCTATTCATCCTGCATGCAGCCCCACAGTAATGTTGACATTTTTCAGTATGTCTGGCGATTTGCAGAGTGACATCTGCTCAGACAATGACTGATATCCCTCACCCCTCTGCTTTCACTTTATTTTATTCTCATAGCAGAGTTGAGGGGTCTGTTAACGCTTTTATTAAGGTCTCTGGGAGTTTTGCCATCTCCTCAGGCCTCACTTTGATAAGAAAAGATTGGGCTTATGCTGCTGAAACCCAAACCATAAGCAATTTCCAACGTGATCTTTTCCACACAGTCATTTCTCTACCTGGGCACAAGAACAAATGTAGGAACACATAATCCAGTCTCTGTTCTCACTGGTGAATACTTGTGTGACAAATCCTGTTAAAAACGATTGATATACCGAAACCAGCACTTTTTCTCATCACCATTATTTCTGTGACAGGGAGGCTTATTGGTCAGACTGACGACTGGAGTGAACATTAGACTTTATTGTTCTTCTGGATATGAGCAAGATCTGGGAAGGTGCAGCACTTCAGCCTTTCCTTGTGCCAGCCTGTCAGATGCAGCCACCCTCTGCTATGCTCTGGAATGATTTGCTGCTGCTACTTAGCACAACAGAGTTGAGGCTTTTCTCCTGCTCTGGTTCCTCTTTGATTCTGAGGGAAGGATTCAGCTGCATAAGTGTGTCTGAGATTGTATTTGCTGTTTGGATACCCCATCCGTCCATTAGCTGTTTCTCCAGAAGTGATGGCTTGGAAGAAGCCCTGTAGCATGTCTCCCAGCCCTTTGCAAACATCTGCAAACATGAGGGTGTCTGAAGTGACCTTATATCTTTATATTTAGGCAAATTACGCTGTGATCGACAAAATTACTTTTCACTTTACACTTGGCTCTTCCCAATCCCCAAGAATGACCTTGAACACAGAAATTCACCAAGACTCTTTGGTTTTCATCTGGCTCAGGTGGAGCTGTCTGGAAGATTATGGTCACATCCAGTCTGTGGTTTAGAGAGTAGGGATTAGGATGCAGAACAGGAATGGGAACCTGATAATAGGAGCCTGTGCAGAATGCAGGCTGGGGCACAGTGATTCCCAGTCCCTTTCCTTCCTGGGGAGGCAAAACTGCTGGATGCTGAATATTTGAAATCTGAGGGCGTAACAGGAGCTAATGTTAATTAGAAGCAAGGCATTTCTTCTCATTTCTCATGAGACAAAATGGTCGGATATGGCTATATCCCCATCAAATACAAATTATTTAATTAAAGAAAAAGAAAGGAATTAACCCCTTGCAACCACAGCAGCTGTGATGTCAGGCTGGAAGCACTTTGGCTGTTTTAATTCTCTCAGGTTTGATCTGCTGTTGAGTTCTGCTTCTAAACAGAAACGTAGAAGGACATACCAAATCAGATCCACGTAAACAGACAAATTTGAAGAGACAAAGGGGTTCCTGTGGTAGGCAGTGTTGGCTGTAAAACCCTCTGTCACCAACAGACAGACCTGTACGTCCTTACAGAGCATCAACATCTACATTTTCATGGGGTGTAGATTAACACTCAGGTTTCCTTTGTGAACTTGAGAGCTTCTGGCTGACTGATCTCCTTAACTCAGCTGCTGAAACCCTTCAGAAGAGCAGCACAGGCAGGGAACTCAGAAACAGCAGAAATAAGGGCATTATCCAATGAAGGATATCCAAGCAGGAGTGGAGGAAGGTGATCTGCTAGGAAGATGTGTAGACAAAAAACCTAGTCTTGCTTTCATGAGAGAAAGCACCCTCGCCTTTAAACATCTCAGGTTCTTGAGTGGGGTTGTGCAGAACAACACTGAAAGAAGTATTTTTGTGACAGATAAACTAAATCTGTTGAACTGCTACATGGAAGAGTTTGTAACTATTAATATCAAATACAAACACAAAGCATATTTACTAACAAAAAGAACAAAGTTATCGCTTTGCAACGTTAACTAAAAGATATGTTTTGTAAACAGTTTTCAGACGTCATTGTGAAGGCCAAAACTGAAGAAAAATATTTCAGCTTACATAACAAGCAATGGCCATCCCTGGCTCAGTGAAAGACAATGATGGGCAGAGTTATGTGCCCCGAGGTGGGCCTTTATATAGGCTTTCCCTTCACAGCTGCTCAGGGGGTTCTTTCCTCTGCTTTGCCACGAGTCAGCTCAATCCAAAACCTTAATGCATCCCTTTATCTGGAGCAGCTGGCAGAGCTCATGAGAGGCTGCCAGGGCTTGCCAGGAGTCCATGATTCCTCTAGCTTTCCCCATCCAGAGGTACTGCCACCCTGACTTTCCTCAGAGGATTTCTGGGAGCCCCCCACAACCCCAGAAGCAGCTACCTGAGGCTCTAGAAGGTCTCAAAGCACACCCAGAAGATGCTGTGTCTGTTGCCTGTCTCATTTCACACCATTTGAATCAGTCTTGAGCTTCAGCCACCCCTCTAAATCTTAGAGTTCCCTATTTCTGAACATGGTGTAGGGGTCAGGCATTTGATGGGTGTGCATTCAGACTAAACATCAAGCTTGCAGAAGTGAAGCAGGAGGACTTGGTTCCACGTGGAGTAATTGGCAATCCCAATAGCAGGGAGAGGCAAAGGAAGAAGCATCACCTCTGCTTGACAGATGTCCAGCTGCAGCATAACTGGAATAACTAATTTGAAAGCTCGGATAGGACAGGAAAAGGGTAGGATTGGAAAGGAACAGGAATCCAGTGAAGAACAGCTCGAAAACATGCTATACCAGTCAGTCTGAAATTTGTTTCATTGATCTAATGTTTCTTTTTCTTTTTTTTTAAATTCAGACAGGATTGCTAAGACAAGACAAGATTAGCATATAACCTTCACATATATATTTACACAATATATCTTATGTGTATAGAAGCATATTAAAAGCTACTATTTGACTTCACAAATACCTTCCACATATCTCTCAATTTTCATTATGCAGTTTCAGTCTTTATAATCCTTTCACCCTTGTTTCGTCTCTGCTTTCAGAAATCAGAATTGGGTGGCTTGGTAGACAAGGGGAGAACAGTGGATATTGCCTGTCTAGACTCCAGTAAGGTTTTCAACACTGCTCGGCCAGAGAGGGAAAGGCTCAGAAGGGATCTCATTGATGTGCACAGATATCAGGGAGGGTGCAAAGAGGACAGGGCCAGGCTCTTCTCTGTGGTGCTCAACAACAGGACCAGAGACAGTGGCTACACACTGAAACACACGAGGTTCTCTAAATATCAGGAAATATTTTTTTACTGTGGAGGTGACTTGGAGGTTGCCCAAGGAGCTGGTGGAGCCTCCATCCTTTAAGGTAATTAAAAAAGAATACCTAGACATAGTTCTGGACAGCATGCCCTAAGTGCCTTGCTTGAGGAGGTGGGCTAGACCCAAAGGTCCCTTCTAACCACAGCCATTCTGTGATAAATTACTTGACACTAAACTTTGATTGAAAAATTTTTATAAATCACCTTTTTCAATAAGAGATTTCCCTTTCACCGGTTTTTGAAAACAAAAATTAAAAATGTGGACTTAGGGAGTTTTTCCAGTTTGTCACAATTCTATTCAGTAATTCCTGCTAATTTCCTTCAAAAAGGTACTTGAAAATTAAATGATCCATAATTTTCAGATTACCAGTCCTTGAAAACTTTCAGTATATCAGTCTTCTTTCTCTATGCTGCACAAGGGAAAAAATAAATATCTCAAAACCTCCTCTGGGATAAAACAAATAATTTCTTTCCCACTCCCTATCACTGAGTCCCCAAGTGAAATACTGGCACCAACAGAGTCAACAGAAGATTACCACTCACAATTGCCTTTAGGCAAGGCAATATCCTTATGGATTTTATTATGCTCTCCATTTTAAGTATAAAGAATTTGTTTTTACACTGATAGAATCTTTCAAAGCAGCGAGCTTTCTGAAGTTCAGTCCCTGTGAAGTTACTAACATTTTTAATTAATGACATGAAGGCACTCAAATCTCTTTCGTATAATACAGTGAATTTAAATAAGTTAAGGCAACAACAAAAAACTTCCAATCTTTCTAATAATTTTTAATTCTCTGATTCCTAAGAATTATTAGCAGACAGTCTGTCATGTATGGTAAAAACTGTGTGATTTTGTATCCGCCAAGCCTTCCTTTAGCACTGTCCAGTGAGGCACAATTTCACCTGTCTTCATTGCCAGTGTGACGAGATCTATGGGATGTTGCTTCACATATTTTGAATAGGGATGCTAAGTAAAATCCACCGTACTCTTGAAAGGTTAGCATTCAGTCTTCATGCTGAGTTTTCTGATGCTGGGAGATTCAAATTAGATTTTTCAAGCTATTTTAACTTTATTTGACACATAATATATATTATAGATGTGCAAAATAGCACAGTGTTAGTTATCTTGTCACAAGGATTGACAAGACCACAAAGCACATTAGCTAAGGGGTGTTTATCTCCTCACCTTTACTCATTGGGAAGGGATTGGTAGGGTGGAAACCACACCTAATGTTGGGTTCTGAGACCATGAATCAAGGAAAAAGATTTCCCTAATGTAGCTTCTGGCTTAGTGAATAAAGAGACTGCAACAGGCAAAGATGCCCTGGGAGTAAAAGGGTAGCAGATTGATGTAATACACCCCATCTTTATATCAAACACATCACATTTAGACAAACCGCCTGTTTAAAAAGTGCTTGTCATGCAAAACAAATATTCAGAGTCAGCACTGGATGTGTAAAAAGAGGCCCTGCAAGGTGACTGGACACAATTTTTCAAGGGAAGACGTTTAAAAGGTGCTGTCAGTAATTATATTTGAGCAATGAAAAAGTGTCTGAATATTTTTAAAGCCTTACAGATACAGGCTTTGGTGGCCCATATGGTCTTCGGCCCCAGAACACTACTGCCTGTTTGAAATAAAGGTCTCTACCCAGCCCTCCAGCTGAAGAATAAATCAGGTGCTGGGTGTGCAACCCAGCTCTTCTGTCAATATACAGAACACAAAATATCTTAGTTAAAGAACCATGTGGGAGGTAAGAAACAGAAAGCACCTGTCACAGCACATAGTACAGAGCAACCCCCTGTATCTCGACTGTTCAGAGCAGGACCCAGGAGGATGAAGTTCAAGAGTCTCTGGTATTCAAAACTGGACAGTGAGAAGAAATACAGCCCTGTCAGCCTGAATTTGGTGCCAGGGAAGGTCATGGAGCAGCTTGAGAGCCATCATGTGGCGCATGCAGGACAGCCAGGGCATCAGGCCCAGGCAGGATGGATTTGTGGAAGACAGGTTCTGCCTCACCCATCTGATTTCCTCTCTAACAGGTGACCCACTTTGTCACTTGTCTCCACTTTCAGGAGACACAGAGCACCATCCCCCAACACTCTCTTGCTCAAACAGGATTTATTAAAACAAACAAAAAATTTTATGAACATATTTACAAAGGGTTCCTCACTTCCTGGCAGGGGGATCATCACAACTGGGACCATTTGCAGGGGCTGCACAGGAAGCTGGGATTTGGAGTCATTTGCCTCCTCAGCTGGGAGGAGAGGTAGCACAGCACGTTTTCTGGTCACTGCTCCCCACAGCCGTAGGGGTGTCTCGCCAGCAGATCCTCCACAGTGCCCAGCTCTAGTGGAAAAAGTGCACAATGAGTGGTCTCAGGGGCAGGAGCAGCAGGGGGTCACTCATGTCCTTGCAGGCATTCAGGTATCTGTAGGCACTGCCAGCTCTCATGGCTGGGTGCAGCCCTCAGAATGTTGTCCTTGGGAAGTGCTTGGCAAATGCACCAGAGGTCCCTACCTTATTTGGGGGCTTCTCTGGAGTGTCATGAGAGTCGGGATTATCCTCACAGTCCTTCTCCTCCTCCTCCTCCTCCTCCTCTATCTGCTCCTGGGCACTGGAGGAGGCTTCCCACTGGCTGCCATCATCACAATCAGAGCTGCTCTGCCTGGGCAGCCAGCGGATCCCAAAGAGCACAAGGAGGATTTCAGCACCAACCCAGAACCACCACTCCTGGCAAGCCAAGAGGAGCATTCTTCCTGGGGTGAGCCCAGACTGTTTCTGCATCCTCTGCTCCATCACCAGCAGCTTGGTCATCTCCCGGACACGCTCCTTCTCATGCTGCCTCAGGAGCTCTTCCGTGACCTTCACTGATGGCAGATCCACCCTCACTGTGTATTGGAGGATGCCCAGCACCACCAGAACCTTGGCAATCCTTCCAGCTCTGGCCTGCAGGAGGAGGAGGGAGAAAGCAACTCAGCAGAGCTGGGTGGTGGGGAGATAGTGGCTGGGGCAGCAGGGGAAACTGCTGAAACATAGACCCCAGGGACAGGGACAGCCATCCCCACAGCCCTCAGGGCACTTGCCCCAAGGGTGGAACCTGCCCTGCGCAAGACACTCCCCACAGCCCCTGCACCCTCTCCCCAGCCTTAGAAACTCCCCCTGGGTTCTCGTGCTTCTTGTCTGTCCCTCAGCCCAGTCTTCTCCCAGCCTGGCCCACTCAGTGCTTCCTCAAGCCACACTGCAGCAGTGATGCTGCCACACGGGGCATCTGGGCACACGTCCCCCATCATGTCAGAGACACCAGAGGCCCACAGTGACACCCTGCCCAGCCAGGCTGGGCTTTGGAAAGAAACCAGATGGAATTCAGATGGAACCAGAGTTTATGACCCTTGGAAGAAGGGGCAGCCACTCAGGAGGACTGCATAGCTGTCATGGGGTTGTGCANGATTTACAATCTTCCTCACCAGCCAAGTCATCTGGCCGCGCTGTTCCTCATGCTGCGTCAGAACCTCTGCTGTGGTCTGCGCCGCCTGGGCATCTGCCCTCAGCCCGTGCTGGAGGATGGCCAGCACCAGCAGGATTTTGGCGATCCTTCCTGCCATGGCCTGGATGAGGAGGAGGGAGAGAAGGAGCTCAGTGGGGTTGGGTAGCAGGGAGATGGTGGCTGGGGCAGCGGGGGTAGGAAATGCAGGGCTCAGGCACAGGGTACATCCCGCAGCCCTGAGAGCGCTCGCCCCGATGGCCGCACCCGCCCTGCCCGAGGCGCTCTCCACAGCCCCGCACCCTCTCCCCAGCCTCAGAAGCTCCCTGGGTGCTGGTGCTCCTGGCCTGGCCCTCGTTCAGCCCAGCCTTGCCCCCGCCTGCCGCACTCACCGCTGCCTCGAGCCGCACTGCAGCGGTGGCACCGCGGCGTGCGGTGTCTGGGGCCGTGTCCCCTCTGATGTCACAGGCACCAGGGCTCCATGGCCGCACCCCGCCCAGCCAGCCGGGGCACTGGATGGAACTCGCGTGAAATTCAGATGGAACCAGAAAGTTTATGACCTTTGGAGGAAGGCGCAGGAGGGGTTATACAGCTTTTGAGGGGTTATGCAGGAAGAAAGTCAGAAAGGCCAAAGCCTGACTGGAAGCTAATTTACACAGTGCTGTAAAAAAACAACAAAAAGTGTTTTCATAAGTACATTAGAAATGAAAGGAGGGCTCAGGAAAATCTCCAGCCTTTACTGGACTGGGGGGTAACATAGGGACAAGGGAGAGGAAGAAGCTGAGGTACTTAATGTAAGGCCTGTTTGACAGACATAAGCTCCTCCCATGACTTAGTAGGTGAGGGAGAGGCTGTGGCTCTTGTTTCCCAGGAGTTTAGTAAAGCCTTTGATGCTGTTTCCCACAGCATTCTCCTGGAGAAAGTGGCTGCTTATGGCTTGGACATGGTACTCTTCGAGTACAGAACTGGCTGTGGGGCTGGGCCCAGAGAGTGATGGAGAATGGCGGTACACTCAGCTGCCAGCCAGTCGTGGGTGGGGTTCCTCAGGTCTCAGTATTTGGGTCAGTTCTGTGTAATATCTTTATCAGCAATCTGGAAAAGGGGGTCAGGGATAGATCTCAGTCAGTTTGCGGATGGCACCAAGCTGGGCAGGAATGTCGTTCTGCTTCTGGAAGGTTCTGCTGAGACATCTGGACAGGCTGGATTGGTGGGCCGAGGCCAAGGGTATGAGTTCAATAATACCAAGTGTCAGGTCCTACACTTGGGTCAAAGCAACTTTAGGCAAAGCTCCAGGCTTGGGGCAGAGTGGCTGGAAAGCTGCCTGGTGGAAAAGGACCTGGGAGTGTTGGGCAACAGGGGCCAAACAAGAGCCAGTGCGTGCCCAGGTGTGCAAAAAGCAGTGGCATCCTGGCTTGTATCAAGACTAGTGTGGCCAGCAGGACTTGAGAAGTGCATTGAGACCGCTTGCAATCACTTTATTTAAGGCAAGACATGCTCTGTAAAGTCTCAAATTATCTGCAGACTGCTCAGCTGTACTGAAAGACACAGTGGTGGGACTGCTCCGTCAGTTTGTTCTGCTTGCTTATACTTCTGTGTCTCTTTTCAACTGTTCCTAAGTATTCATATTGTAAGTGTAGAACAGATCAAGGACTGCTGATCACTTTAAAAGAGATTGCAATAAGATCACTCTGCCCTTTGTGTAAAACCAAAGCAGCCACATCAAGTCAGTGAACTATGGTAATAAAATAAGTAATTTTAAGTTTAGATCTTAAAAATTCTAAGCCTATTAAATTCAGTGGGAAACTCAAAACCTGATGTGAACTAAAAGAGAAGAGGGACCAGCTCCTGGACAGGCTATGTAACCATAGGCATTGCTAACCCTGCCCTTACAGAGTCCTGCTTTAGGAACTGTGAGAGTCATTCCCAGCTGGCCTTTTGTATATATTTAAGTAGAGCATGGCAATGGAAACAAATATAGTGGGTGTCACAATGCCTTCCAGAATCAGCAGGCAGCCAGTGCAGCATTTTTGAAACAGCTCTGTCATCGCAGAGCTAAACATTCCTCCTTTAACAACACCCCCATTGTAATTTGTATCTGGCAAAAGAAGCCACTAACACCAACATTTACAGATATGCTGTGTGGCTACTAAATTCTAGAAAGAAAATCTGGTTCTCTGTCTCTCCAGAGTACATGGGAGGCCTGGACATTTCAAAGAGGAAAAGCAGTCCTTCCCTGAACCTGCAGTTGACGATGAGCAACGATTTCAGGACATCAGATAAATGCAAACAGGAACTGTAATGATAGGACAAGGAGTAATGGCTTCAAACTGGGAGAGGAGAAATTTACGTGGTGTATGGAAGAAACTTTCTTGTGAGGGTTGAGAGGCACTGGCACAAGTTTCCCAGAGCATCTGGGAAACCCCATCCCTGAAAGTGTCCAAGGCCAGGCTGGATGGGGCTCTGAGCAAGCTGGTCCTGGTCTACTGGAAGGTGTCCCTGCCCACGGTGTGGGGTTGGAACAAGACGGTCTTTAAGGTCCCTTCCGACCCAAACCATTCTATAATTCTATGAAAAGACAGAGGCAGACAGTGTCCAATGGCTGTCACACCTTCCTCTGGGAAGCAGATCAGCAGCTGATCAGCCCCAGAACTTGCGCTTTTGACCTATAATTCTCATCCTTATCTCCAGGGTCAAACCAAAATATTTACAGATCAATGTCACATTGTGCTGAAAAATGAGCTGCTGCCAAATGGGACATCCATTTTGAAACTACCAAAATGGAATTGCAGGATGCTTATTAAAAGTAGTTTAATTACTTTTTGTCAATCTAGCAGTCACGATCCAACCCATGCTAGATATTACATCTCTCATCAAGGCACAAAAATTTCATTTAGCGTTTATAGCTGCAACAACCAAAGATATCAGTTCACGTGATCAAGGTCAGAGTGCTTCCCATTGTGTAATACACTAAGAGGGTATTCCTTTGGAACAGTGGAAACCAAAAGAGGGAGAAGAGGAATGGGAATGTTCCATAAAACAAACCTAGCAAGTCCACTGTGAGCTACTCTCCTCCCCTGACACTAGGTGCAATTGAAGGGTAAGATTTCTGCAGGGCTTTTTTACCAATACCGTGTACAAGTAGCACAGAAAATCGTATTTCCCTAGCGTATTCAGTGTATTTTGTCACCAAAATGTGGTTGGTACAAGTCATCCCAGTACTCTTTTGTCAGATCAACTGTCAAAAGTCATCCAGGAATAAATAATTCTGGGTTTTTTTCTACTTAGAACACATGGTTTGTGAGCAGGGAAAGCCAACAAACTATCATATTCTAGTATAGCACACCTACATATCAGATGACGGGGATTTTTCAACAAAACTCCACTTTTACTACTTGGCAATTTATTAATTTGAGTTTTAGAGCCTGCTGTCTGTATGTACTGTGTTCCTGCAATATTAGCTGGTTTTTCAAATAACTTGATTTGTTAAAAACTCATTTTTCTCAAAACTGCTGCTCAGATAAAAGTGCAAAATCAAAACAAGATGTGAAGGGGGAGGAAGGGAGAAGCTCTCCAGGCTTTTTTTTTTGCCTTATCTCAGTAGTACTTCACAGAGGTTTTGTAACTCCTTTTGGATCTTATTCTTGTATTTCTCTAGGATCTCCACACTGTATAGAACATGGCTCTGGGATGTTGAGAAGCCATACACTGTTGTAGCAGCAAATTATTTTCAGGCTCATTTTAAAGCTTGTGTAACCATGCTTGCTGCTTGTGTGCCTGCTCCCTCTGTCCCCATTTGCTTTTAGATCTCTTGTTTCATGGTCACCACCTCCTTTGACAGAACTGGATAGATCTCACTGACACAAAGTTCTCAAAAACCTTGTGGAAACAGGTGGGCCAAGAGGGGAGACAGAATTAACTCAGTCTTTACTGGGCATCAGAGAATCCACTGTGAGCTCAGGTCTGAGTCTTACTTACAAGCACATACCTATGTTTACAAAGAGCAGCAGATTTTAGGGGCATTACAGTCACCTTTTCTTTTCTGGTGAAGAATATGTTGCAATTTCTCAAGTGAAAATCATAGAATTACAGAATCATTTAGATGGAAATGGCCTTTAAGGCCGCCAAGTACAACCATTATTCCAGCACTGCCAAGTTCACCACTAACCATGTCTCTAAGCTCCACATCTATACATATTTTAAATAGCGGCAGGGAACCTGGCTCCACCACTTCCCTGGGCAGCCTGTCCCAATTGTTTTAACAACCTTTTTGGTGAAAAAATGTCTTCTAACATCCAATATAATCCTCCCCTGGTAAAACTTCAGGCCATCTCCTCTTGTCCTATCACTTGTTACTTGGGAGAAGAGAGTGACCCCCCCACCTGGCTACAGCCTCCTTTCAGGTGGCTGTAGAGAGCAATGAGGTAACCCCTGAGCTTCCTTTTTTCCAGGCTAAACACCTCCAGCTCCCTCAGCTGTTCCTCGCCAGACTTGTGTTCCAGACCCGTCTCCAGCTCCATTGCCATTCTCTGGACATGCTCCAGCCCCACAATGTCCTTCTCCTAGTGAGAAGCCCCAAAACTGGATACAGGGTTTGAGGTGTGGCCTCACCAGTGGCCAGTACAGGAGGACAATCACTGCCCTGGTCCACGCTATTGCTGATACAGGCCAGGTGCCATTGACCTTCCTGGCCATCTGGGCGTGTCTGGCTCATGTTCATCGGCCTCAGCCCATCGATCCAGCCCATCCAGATCCTCCTGCAGAGCCTTCCTGCCTTGGAAAGCCAACACTCCTGCCCAGCTTGGTGTCATCTGAAAACTGACTGAAGGTGCACTTGATCCCCTTTTCTAGATTGTTGATAAAGATATTAAACAGAACTGGCCCCAATACTGAGCCCCGGGGAACCCCACTGGTGGCTGGCCACCAGCTGGATTTCACTCCCTGCACCACCACTCTTTGGCCCGGTCATCCACCCAGTTTTTTACCCAGCAAACTGTACACCCATCCAAGCCAAAATACATTTATATCCTCTACACTCAAACACACACACCATATAATAACCCCAAGAAGGATGCAAGTGCCTGTGGACACTGTGTACGTCTGGTGCAGGGTATAAATAACTACATGGTCTGCAAAAAGTCAAGAGGAGCCAAAGCCAAATTCCCAGAGCTGATTTCAACACAGTACAAAGGTAATGGAAAAAGATGAAGAAGGTATTTATATTTGCACAATAGTTCTGTTATTTCTAAAATTACCTCGTTTCCTACTATTTTTTTTTTTTACTGTCGTGTACAAGTTTTTCCTGGTCACCTTGAACTGAATTTCAGCTTCACTCACAGAACTAGCAGCAACCACTACAGTTATGTATCATGGGCCAGGCACTCAGATGGTGTAAATCAGGGTATATCTAGTGACCAGGCCAGACCTGAGGAACTTCATAGGTGCAGCTCACCTGTGCTTCCTTGTGATCACAGCAAATTAGCACATATTTTCCTGCCCAAATTCATATTTTGTGGAATCACTGGTCAACTGAGTTTTGTTTGCTGCTTTCTTCTTGTTGGGGGCTTTTTTGGCAGTCAGCTAAATTGTACTGTGCTATTTACTAAGCAGCAATTATCTTCTGACTTCTCTTGTTAGGCAAAAAAAGGAGCTACTATCTTGGAAAGCATCTCAGTGAAAACTGTCTGGGAAAGATCAGGAGCACATAATATGCTGGAAAAGGCATAACCCACTACACAACGTGCACAGGACTGTCCTGCTGGGATGGCTGTGACATCTACAGAAGCCCTAAAAAAGCAGAAAACCTCAGGGCTGTCACTGCAGTCTTATAACCACCCGATTATCTCCTCACCAGAAGGCCCGAAGGCTTACTTTTATTCTCACTTGTAAATGTTTCACACCAGCTGCAGATGATTAATCCTTAAATATGGATATTAAGATCCACCTTCTGTTTCTTAAATAGCTTAAGAACTCACAAAATTCTTCAACATATCTGTTTCAGAGCTTAGTTTTGCACCAGCCTTAGTGAAGTTTCCATCTTCAGACCATAATTACTTCCTGTAAACTTGGGAATTCAAGCAAAGAAGTTCAATATAGCCCTTCAGATTTCCAGGCCAGCTTCTGATCTGTTTGTGGAGGTTTACTGTATCCTTTGTTCCTAATCTCTGTCCCACCAGAGTATGGTTTTCTGTGACAGCCTAAAAATTATCATCTCCCTGCTGCAACGAAATTCCTCTCCTGGTATCCCAGAGGGTTGCAGGAACCTTCTTGAAGAGAGTAGGTGCAAAAAAGAAAAAAAAAACCTTTAAAGTGGGAAGGCAGCACTCAATCTACACATAATAAGAGGTGTTCGACTGACTCTATCAAGTCTTATTTGCTGAGCCTTGTCCTTTAACTAGTCAATATTTGTAAGGTGTAAGCCTGCCCTCCTCAAACTTTATCTAAAGGCTTTCCAAACCATTTAAGGTTCATGAGTCTCAAGCATATGATACATTTTCTGCACAGGTTTTCTGGAATGTGTTATAGCACACACTGACATCAGAGAAGGCAAAATACTCCTCTGCTAGCACCAAGTGGGCAGGCTCTGAATCTAAAGGTGCTAATAAATGCATAAGCCATTTAACCACACAGGATGTGGTATCTTGAAAAAGGTCACCTTTCATGATGAAGACTTCTTCATGGCTTTCCAGGATCCCAATTTCACGAATGCAACCATCAAAAGCGAAAAATTAAGTTGAAAGCATGGTTTCCGTATAGTTCATTGAAGCTGTTTTTCTGTTTTTGTTAGATTGCAAGTCCCATGTGCAGCACAGAAAACAGCTGCATATTGCACATTCTATGTATTATTGCACACACTAACATTATATATAATGCAATAATGAATACATGCCATAAATAATTCTATGATTCTATTTGTCACTGTAATATGACTTTATTGTACACTTAAAATAATACAAGTTATTTGTAGTTTATACACATCTAGAAGTGGGAAGAAGGTACCATAAGGTGATAAATTGCTGCTGATGAATGACACAGAGGTAAACAACTAGAGATCTCCTTAAAATATTCCTCAAATCATTTGAGTATTGTAAGGTAGGAAGGGATCATGCACCAAAAATAATGACAGATTTGAGGCAGTGGAAAATAAATTATTCCTTATCTAAGGGTGTTAAAACCTATGGAAACCTAAAGAAGCTCTAGAAATCACACTCGCAATATCCCTGGGAGAAAATACTAAGGACAAGAAACAAATTTTGCAGAGGATGTGTAACAACATTTTTTTATTCAAACAACAGCTACTGTCAGAAAAAGTGGTCAAGCTTTTGTGTACACAAAAACTTCAAGAGCAGCCTGAAGACTAGTATTACAGGCAGCATTACAAGTTCTTGGAGAAATACTTACCATGAAGGAAGCAAGGAATATCACAAGTTCAGCCATTCGTGGCAGTGTAGCTGAAGTTGGATGTCTGAACTGTGTAAACAAGCCCCTTACATTTTTTCCCTGATTGCAGAAATTTCACGTCATGCAGCTGTGACTCCCTTCCAGAAAATGTCTCCTAATTAGCTCACGTATATTTTTAAACTGCACGTTATATGGGCAATGAAACAGAGGAAAGGCAAATTAACGATGAATAAATCTCTTTCACCAGTCACTTACCATAACAGTTACTGTGCTCTCTCTCACACAGACACACACTCCTTCCTTTTACTCATGTGGCTCTCCTGAGAAAGAGAAATTAAGACCCCCTGCATAACACTTCTTAATTTTGATTGTTTGCAACCAAAATTGAATTGAATGCACAAAATCCATTCAGATTTCAAAACTGAAGTCAGCTGCCCCGTCTCAGCCACAGCTACCTTTGTGTAACCAGTGAATACCCAGCAGACTACACAGGATTCCTTGGAAGAGAGAGCAATGTCTGAAGCACCATGTCATGTGCCAGAAGCACTCACTATTCAAAAAATAACCAAGAAAATTATCTTATTGCTGTGAAGAACTTGCAGAAGCAGAACTCCTTAAGCTGATGTAAATCACTGTGGTGTTTCCATAGCAAGAAAGGTATTTCCCTGTAGCTCCTCCATTTATCAGAAAGCACTTCTAAGAAGGAACAGCAAAACTAATCAAGAATGTCCTTATTCTAGAAGCCTCCCTGAAAATAAATAAATAAAAAAGCATCCAGCTCAAGCATCTGCTCTGCTCTTTCAAGGACATTCATTCACATGTGATTCCCCATCTTCAGCTCCTCCTTGCAGCTCCTTTTCCCAGCCCGCTCCCCACCTTTGGAACAGGAGGAAACTTTCTCACTCAGAAAAGCCTAATCTCACAGCCATTTGAAACCAGCAGACACCGGCACCAGCTCCTGGTGCAGAGGAGAGCAGGGTCTTTCTTCTCTGTGCCCTACATTACCCTGAAAAATTCTCTCAAGGAGGACAAGCGGCCTTTCCTTTGAACAGGATATTCAAGAAGTTTGAGAAGTGTTTTTTTCCCATCTGGGGTCTTAGAGTATCTCTGCACAAATCTGTTTGAAGGCTGAAGTCCAAACCTCCCTTGTAGGGGCCCTTTCATGACAGTTTTCTTCCATCTGGGAGGGCAGGAAGAGGCATTTTCTCTGCAGCTGCTCCCCATGAATCAGCTGGCAGCCACAGTGCCCATATTCTTCCTCCAGGACTTTTAGGACATGGTATCCACAGCACCGCAAATTTCTAATCACTCAGAGAAATCTGAAGCTTTGTTCCCAGTCAACAGCCTGTCCCCTGGCAGCAAGAAGCTGGGTTTCTGCACTTTTGTTCCATATTTACTGTAGGTCACTGCTTGTAATTTCCTGGTCCCAGTGCTCAGGCTTTGGTCCTCTACAATGTCTCGCTTTTCTCACACTTCACTGGCCTTCTGTGTTTTACATTAGGCAATCAGCAGGATGACAAATATGACAGCAGTCTCCAGTTCAGCCTCCTGAGTGTTCTCAGCCAATATGCCAAAAATAAAATGGCTTTTCCTTTTTTTTTTTTTTGTTTTTAATAATGTTATCTGGATGGCAGCTATAGGCATCTGTTGAGCTTGCCATATGCTCCACATTTCCATATAGAAAGACGATGATGCTAATACAATTATTTGAACAGCACTTGTTCATGGTTTAAAAGGAGTGTTTGATGTGCGCGTACGTAAATCCAGACCTGGAGCTATAACACCCAATTAAAGAATCCTGCACTTGGGCACACAGGACTGTCAGCACATAGGAGCAGCAGATTTATTTGTGTTTTCGGTCTGGTCATAAAATTGAATCACTGTTTGTCTCCAGCTTAACCCCCTTACAATTGAGTGGCTGGAGCAAAACTACAGATGAATCTAATAGACTCAATCTCTTCATTGAAGAGATTGTACATGTCCCAGCTAAATTAGATAGTGCAATTTTCTGTCTCTGGCACTTTTCTGCTTTGCAGTATCATGCACTGCTGAGTGTCTCAGGGAAATAGGAGCACTGGTAGCCTTGTGCCTGCCCCATAAAACTGCGAGTATAAACACTGGCCCCTGCCTGAGGTCCCTGGGGCAAGAGCATCTCTTTGGCCCATGCTATCATTGTGACTAGCACAGAAAAGTTTAACCCAGGACTCTCAAGCAATGCCATGTGAAGGCTGGATAAATCCATGTTGAAAAAATACATTAACATTTCAAACAGTACTGGCTGTTTCCTTGTACAACTTCAAAATCTACAATTCATAAAAGCTCTAATATGTAGCCTTGAATACGTCTTTGCTTGCCAGATCCCACCCAAAGAACTCTTTCCGTGTTGACCTTGGCCCTCCTCTGTCTTTGTGGACCTGTCTGACACTCACTGGATCTAACCTGTGGATTGACCTCCTGGTTTGACCTCGACCCTGCCACTTCACCACGGCCTTGCATGGTGATCTGGAAACTTGGTTGAGCCTGTGATCTCATGACCTCCTCTGCTTCCTTGCAGGGGGTGGTGAGATGGGCCTTGGCTGGTGGGACCCTGTGGACCCCTCTGGAGGCCCCTGTGGTTCTCTGCTTCCAGAGAGCTGCTGGCCATTGCTGCACACAAACGCCAATCCCTTTCTGGAGTAGTGCTCCAGTACTTCCTTGGCTAGTAAATAAAAAGCAGAATTGTTTTTGAGGCTGATTGAAGTCACACAGAACCATAAACTAGGGAGAGTGGAAAAAAAAGCCACGAACTAGAACTTAAAAGGGGAATGCTGCCAAGCATGGAATTCATCTACAGGCTTCCCAGAGCATTGACTTGCAGAGTAGATGACTTCACCTCATTAGCAGAAGCATCCAAGTCAAGCTTCTTCAGAGTCAATCATCAAAAACAGAAAATATTTGTCATTTGGTATTTGCACTCTTTCATGAATCTTCCTGGCTCTGAAACTGGGCAGCACTTAAAGGAATAAGGCAGCAATACTGGAGAATGCAGCCCCTTGTTGTGTGCCTTAATCCCATTAGGCAGAACGATGAAATCTGTAGCAGAACTGCAGCAGGATTTTAGCTGGATAAAGAGTTAGTTTGTTTTGATTTTTCCCATGTTCCCGCTGTGTAATCCCCTGTACTCTCTGTAGAATGATTTGAAGTCTGTTGTTTTCTCTCCAGCATTTGGGGCCAAGAGTTACATTAATGAAAAATGTAGCTCATATCTTCAGCCATGAAAGGTCACTGCCACCTTATGCTTCCTGCGATTTCTTTGAAATAAAGTGGTTAAGGCTGCATTTGAGCCACCTCTAGTGTACACAGCAGGGGGAAAGTTAAATTTTAAGAGAACACTCAATTTTCACACCTTAAGATAGGAATTCTGGGAACCAGTAACAGGTTGCCCTTTTAAGCTAGAGAAGCTTTGCAGGATTATCAGTCAGACATATTGTAATAGAGCATAGGCAGATCTATAGGGAAATTTAGCTATTGACTGGTTGGTTGCTGCATTCACATGAGTAACTAGGACTCTGTTTGCTGCTAATAATATGAAAGGTTACATGGAAAAATACGCTAACTTTGAGTTGTTAAGTAATTTGGAGAGTCTCTGTCTGGTCAATGCATTGATTTGGATGTAAATTGCTCATAGTTTGGTGTCGTTATTAGAGTTGCAGTGTTTAGTACAAAAATATCAATATTTTCACTAAATATATTAAGTTGAGTTACTGTGCACTGTGTTCATTTTTGTCTTTTCTCAGTATGTTGCATTTAAAATTGCCCAGTACTTGAGGTTATGAAGTGGGCTTTTTTGCATTTTTTTGGTTCTGTATATTAAGGCATGGCTCAGTTTTATAATGCTCACCTTCCCAAGGTACTGCAGTCTCACAACAGCTTCAAAGGCTTTTATGAGTTCTCGGCACCTCTGAAAACCTGGCCATGCTGAATGTCTGCAACTACATTTTAATCAGCTATTCAAGCCTTTATGGTCAGTGCACACACCACCTTATCCCTCCCCCAGGGGAACCACTCAGAGGTGTCTCCTGACTCCCTGTCACTGAGGCAAGGAGGGATTACAATGAGATTGCCCACCTTCGCTTTTTCCTCCTAATATTTCAGTGTTTTGCAGAAAAGGGAAAAGATCTTCGATGCCAAGTTTTCTTGCAGGCCCTGCTGCCAGAGAGGATGCATTTTTTTCTCTGGGATAGGATAAATTCTCCTCTCCAGTTCCTCACTTGTGCTTCCAGGCATGCAGTAACCATCTGCCCGAGTGCAGCCCTACAGCAGCAAACGTGTACAATACAAATTGGAAATGCAGCAAAGCCTCCCAGAGATGGGAGAAAAAGGCCTTCTCCCTTGTCACAGTCTGTCATAATAGCCAGTGTAATTTTTCCCCTCATAGCCTCATGTATAAAACAGGTATTAAACCCTACTCTCAAGATCTCAATTACACACATGCATTCAGATTCCCACAAAGTGGTCCATTCCTTGCTTCCTCAGGCAGGGTGCATTTCTCAGCTGTTGATATTGAGTGTAAAAGTATTCATGAACAGCTGAAAACATTTTATGAACATGTCTTTACCAGCTTCTTTTTGTAGCTATTGACATGGATCTGTGCTCCTCTTGCTTCAACTAGTTTTATTCAGAGCATTACGTACTGTATTTCTAAAATGCTCATACAATACTAGATGATGAAACAGCAAGATAGAGGAAGAAAAATAGAGAGATCCAAGAGCTTACATCTAGGTAATTCTGCCACAGGTGCACTAGATCAGATCTCAGCAAGATCTGATCACCAAAATGACCAAATCTTCCTCTGGAGAGGAGTAAGACTAGGCTGTTTAAATGGTTTTAACAGTACGTAGGTTCAATGGTACAATGGAAATATTAAAAGAATGCAAGTTAAGCCACAGTTGGTTTATAAAGTGCACTGGTGGGATTCCGTAATAGAACTGACTTTCTGAAAATAACTCCAGCTGCAGCTCTGGACTGCAGACACTCATCTTTCTGGGAAGGGCATTCCCCTCAACGGCAGAGTTCTGTCTGGGCTGCAGGCACACAGCACACATGAGAACCTGGGCACAGTACTGTGAAGCTGCTAGAGAAGATTGGTTCGAAAGACTTGCTTCATCCAGATTGACCTAAAAAATTAGGGAAATCATGCAAAGCAGTTGTTCGCCCACCTAAGCATCATTTTAACCTCCCTGCTATCTGTTAGCTCTGTGCAAGGCATATCTGTGCTGGCATTGATTCGAGGAAAGAGAAGGCAGACATTCATTAAAAAATAACTTAGACTCACTTTAAATTCAACTCATACTTCCAGAGTGAAGCCCTGAGTTGGAAATACAGAATCAGCACTTGTGGCACAAAATCAAGGAGATTTATTTTCCATGAGGAGCAGAGAGGATGCTGTATTTTCACTTCTTCCCTGTGTCTATCAATCTCCAATTGTCTGAGACTTCCCAGTCCAGTAACTGATCAAGCTCAGAAGTGGCTCATTTTTCTGTAGGCTCATAGGTACATACAGAGCAGCACTCTCAATTTCACATGAGGGGTTTTTTAAGCAGCGTTTGAAGAAATTCATGAGTCACCAGGTGACACCCTTTGAACAATGAGAGCTTTATTCACCAGTAATGTAAAACTGTGGCCAAAGCTCATAAAATACACTCCACAGAAATCATCTGAAAAGGCAATAAAACACCTCTGCAATACATTTATTTTCTTGACTGTCTTTGTCTTTACACGCTTCAAAACAAAGGAGTCTTTTTTCATGCAGGTTACACTGTTTTCGTCTCCGTGTCTGATTGGCCTCTTAACTGATGGACCTTCAGCTTTTTGGGTTTGGTTCAATCCTTTACAGAGACATATGCTGGCACGATGTCTGATATGGGCCTGACTCCCAACTCCCGCCATACTTCATGCGGTATTGAAGTCAAGGTTTTGATTCAAGTCCATCTCTAATAAGAGCCTATTAAAGTTTGCAAGCACAGTGCATTTTTTAGTTGTTAGTCCTGTTTGGTTTTGTATTATGCTTCTCCCCCCCCAGATTCCCAAATGTGGTTTGCTGTTATATCTGCTAAAAAATTAAGCCAGTGCATATAATTCTTTCCCAAGTCATGGAGACCACAAGTGGGTGTAACTACTAAAGGGTAGTGGGGCACTATTATAATGTATGTTTTCATTGTGGCAACAAGGAGAAACCATGGTTTAGTGATTTCACAATCTTGCAATGATGTGAGACAGACAGATTACGGTGCAAAATAACCCACAAAATCCTGAAAGGACCTTGAACTCAGACTCAGTTCAAATTTCAACTAGATGAGCCAGATGGAAAAATCAAAGATAAAAAAGGGAGGTTGGGAGTCAGGAGAGGGAGCAGAGGGGCAGGATGCCTGCATATTTCCTCCTAAATTGTGTCAGTTTGATTTCTGGCAAACAAAAGTTGAGTCTGCTATTGCATTTTCTAATATTCCAAGCTTTGGGACATATATCTTTGCTATTTCTCTGCATTTATCTTCACACTATCAGCAGAGTTGCCCCAATAGCCTGTGTCTGGAAGGCAGCTGGCTCTGGTCCTGAGAGGAGACCCATCCCTCACATCTCCAGGCACTCCCAAGCCACTGCAATCTTTCTTAACATTGGGGAGGGTTTTTTTCCCATTAGGGTCATACATATATCTCATTTGTTGGTTGAGCAAACATCCTCTCCAGGATGAAGAGGCTCAGAATAGAAGGGAAAAGGACAAGACTCTGGCACCTTTAAAGTCTGTGGGAATGATGCCACTGACTTCAGCGGGGCCAGAATTTTAGCCAGAGCTTTGCTCCAAAATCAGCATGTGTGTCACATCTTTAACATGGGCATGACGGAGAAAAATCAAAAGGAGGAACATGATCTTCCCTCAGCAATGGTCCCTTCTTGAACAAATGATAGGAGGGAAATTCCTGCTTATCCAAGGTTGTTATCCAGGGAGGCCCCTGACAGCAGAGCTGACTGAAGCACAGCTCAGAGAAGCAGAGTTACCAGCACTGATTGGTGGTGGGGCCACCAGGAGCTGTTTCAGAGCCAGGGACTGGGACAGCATTGCAGCCCTTCTCGTCCCTGGCAGCCTCCAGCCAGCACCTCGCACCGCCCCTGCCCCTCTTCTTGCTGGGCAGAACTGACCCTATGGCTCTGTCCCTGAGGGATCACGGCAGCAGGGAATTTCTGTAGGCCCCAGGAGCCACTGCAGTTGAGCACAATCTTCCTCGTGGCTCTCACCATGAAGGCACAGCAGAGGTTTTCATCCTGGATGTAACCACTGACTGTCACAAACCACCCAAAGGGCTTTGAACTATTAAGCACCTGTACAGTGGGGCAGAGTGAAACTCTCAAAAACCAGACAGCTTTAGACTTTAGGAGGTGTTTGATTTGGCTTCAAAACCTTTAGCCCATCTTCAGCTTCACTCAGCAAGCTTTTGAATGTTCCCACAAAGCAAAGCCACGAGCCAGAGAACCAAACCAGTCAATTGCATTAACTTAGGAGCAGCAGCAAGTACCATTAGAGAATGTGTTTGTGTTAAACAACAAGCACCACTAAATCCACAAATAGCTTTTATCCTATTTGCTGTATCTCATGCACACAAAGAAGTGTCTGCTTATTTGTTGCCTGGCTTAGATTCTGCTTGGTTTTATTTTTATAAAGGATTAAAAACAAATTCTCACTTTAGCTCACTGAAAAGATAGGGTCAGTATCTTCATTAATCACCATTGGCAGCCCACTCCACCTTTGATCACAGCTATGAGACCCAGAAGATTCACTGCAACACACCTGCCAATGACACTGCATTTTGGATTAGCAATCTGGTGTAAAGAAAAAAGTACCCCAAACTGAAAGCTGCTTTCAAGACTAACAACATAATGGATGTGGTATTTTAAAGTTCACAAAATATTGAAAATGGATATTTTAATTTTTCAAATTAATTGCTGAACTACTTTATGATCAGTATGGTTTCAAACTTTACCAACATTATAGAGGCCTTCTCTTCACTCCTCCTTTCAGGGTCTTTGCAGTTTGAGTTACCTCTTTTCCAAGAACCAGGTGTCCAGCTCCCACTCCTCTAAAGTCTCCTGATCACCATGTAATACCTGGTTATAGGATTAGCCCTACAGATAATCAGGCATTTCCCCTAGAACATAACTCCCATTAATCATACAGTGAAGGTCTGTCTCCTGCAGAGTACTCAATTTGACTTGACAGCTCTTCTGCAAACATTTTTTGTGAACAGGCAGGAACAAGAAAGGGAAAAGAGAATGATTGCCACTGTCTCCTCTAACACCAGCAAGGGCACCAAGTGAAACTTGCTGTTAGCAGGTTCACACAGGAAACCAGAGCTGGAAGTTCACAGAATTAAGCTTTGGAGTACTTTTTTTATGGGACACTGAGAGTGCCTGAAACTTACATGGGCTTTACAAAAAGGGATTAGATATATTCACTGGAAAAAAAAAAATCCATGAAGAAATGTCAAACAAGATGTTCTTTTCACAGAGTGCGCTGGTACCCTGAGTATGCTAATTCTAAGGAAAAAAGAAGAGAAGCCTATGTTAGTAGCAAGTTGTCCTTCCTACGAATCTTAGTAGGTATTAGGGAAAAAAATGCTCAGAAAATATTCCTAATTTAACAGTATTTCATGCAGGTCTGGGCAAAAGGTTAAAAAAAAGAATGGAATCTACATGATTAAGTATATTTGCTTTAAGAGTAATTTAAGAGGTTAGGGCTCACCTTAGTTTCTTGCGTTTTTATGTCTGAACACTTTAATTGCCCTTTCATTATATTTGTTCAATAATTTTTACATTCACCTTTAATTATATTTTTTTATTGCACGGGACTGGGATCAAATTTAGATGAACTGCTTTAAATGGGAAGGATTATAAATTCTGGCATATGGCTGGAACATTAAACTGAGCACTGTTCCTTTAATAAAGAAAAATTCTGCCTAGAAAATCTATAAAATGCCAAGAGAGCCCTTTCTCAAGACAATCAGTCTGTGAGTGCTTATAGGAGTCAGCAAGAAGGAGAGCAGTGGGAGCTAATCAACACATCACCAAGTATTTTGACCACTTCATCTTAACTGCCCAGGTTTGCCACATATTTCCCTGCTCCTCTTAGGGGAAAGCAAACCCCAAGATGAATTCCAGTCTTTTTAACGAGATAGATGGTAAAACTCCTTCTAATACAACTTTTGCTTTTGTGGTTTGCTGATAAACTTGTGCTGCCCTTATCCAGTGAAGCTGCCCCATCAGATGTGTGATGTCTCAGGAAAAGCTTTGTAGCACTCTGGATGTAAACTACAACAATTTCACAGCTCTTAAAAGTTTCATGACTAGTTATGAGTTTTATTAATTAAACATGAACCATATTATTACAGCTCTTGTACCAATTAAGCACTGAGTTGGTGCCCTGCTATACAGAGTGACAATGCTGTTGTCCTTTGGATCTTACATCAATGTTTTGACTTATTAGTTTGAGTGTTTAATCCAGATTTTCAAACATGGAATTAATAAAAACTGAAGGCTTCCATTATGTGGGCCTAGCAGTGGCCATACTTAGTAATTCAATCATTTCTCATGGGCTTGTACTAATTATATCAATTCAGTTTTATTTAAATGCCTTTGAAAGATTTTGATTCAGAAGGGGAAAAAAAAAAACACAACAAAAGAAGAACTTTATATTCACCTCAGTAATGCACTAAGCTCTCGATTTGACCAGCATTTTAACTGCCCTCTTTGAAATCAGCAACTTTTCATTTTCGACTTTACCCCAGATTCTTCTGCAAGGCATTTGATGTTTCCTTCCTCCCAGAGGAGGTAGTGGGTTGGACATAAGATGTTTGATCATTGATACAATAAAAGCATTAGTTTCAGCTGAATACATAAATTTGAAAAAAAAAAAATGCAATTATTATTGTGTGGGCTCATACGATTAAAATTCCACAAGTAGCTCGTGGGTTCTAGGTAGGAGTAGCTTCCATAGACCTGATCTGGTATTTTCTCCCTGGATTGATGGCAATTTTTCTATTTAGGTAGAAAATAATTTCTTTTCCAGTGCATTTCCTTTCAATATCTTTCATTGCTCCCACAACTGAGCCACCTGCTTTTTCTCTGTGAGATAGGAGTGGCGTGGCAGGCAGTGCTAGAGGGATGCACATGAAAGCTGTAGTGGTATGAAGGACCCATGACAGTCACACACCAACAAACTTTTCTGAGTGACCTTGAGAGCAGGGAAGAGTCAAAATTAAACAATTAAGGTTGTTAGGTTGTGTGCTCCTAACCCAGCACAGCACACTGCATGGTGTGTGACAGCCAGGGACAATAAAGGGAAACAAAACAAAATTAAAATAGCCAGAAACAGTCCCTGGGGTGTCTGTCACAGCCACTCATGCTTTATATGGTGGTGTGTGGAAACAGGTTTCACAGGCAATCTGTGCTTTCTGTCCCCCAAAATATTTTCCCTTTGCTCCAGAGGAGAGAAACGTGCAAAGCCTGTTTCCCTTGTGCCACTCTGCCTAGAGGTCTTCTACTTGGAAAGAGCAGAGGAGACATCCTGCCGTGCTAGCAGCCAAGGATGGCACACCACATATGCCCACAACAGAAGCACTGGGGTTTTCCCCTTCTCCCACTTCTGACATTCTTGCACTTCATGGTTTCTCCGCACAAGGCAGAGAGAAAAGGAGACTCTGAGGCAGTTTTGCTTCCACAGAGGCCAGGAAACAGCAAGAACATCCCTCTGCTTCTGCAAGCAGAATACAGTCCTGTTTGGCCCCTTTTCCCACTCTTTTCTTCACAGTTGCTGGGATCTAACTGTGTTTTCAGCTCCAAAATAACAGAACTTTTGCTTATCAGATGAATAATTTTAAGGGTTGTGCAAAGAATAACTGAAGTGCCCGTTCCCACAGCTTCCACAGGAGCACCAGGGTCTATCATTGACAACGGGTTCACAAGAGGCACAAGGACTGTTTTTTTGGGTTTGTTTTTTTTTTTTGACAAATTTTCAAAAGATACGTGTTCTTGTTTGGACAGGAAACTGCACATACAATCTAAAGAGAAACCCACTGATATAAAGTCCTATTTCCTTTCCACTCTCCCACGCTTATGAGGGGTACAGCTCAAGCAAAGCATAGGCATGACTTTTCTCTTAGGCTGAGCTGGAAGTCCACCTCAGGGAAGACTCATAAACACCAAATTACCTACTGCCAGCACCTGGGCTGGACTACATTTTACCTGTCACTTAGATATCTGCACTTCTGGTCCGGTAAAAAGAACCCCTTTCATGGAATATTCATACCAAGCCTGGCACAGCTACTGACCTAGTCCTCAGAAAAAGTTCAAACTATCGGTTGTATTATACAGCATAAAAATTATTATCTCTTTAGGAGGCACAGCAACTCCAACCCTTATACTGGCATTTGGCACATGTGGGGAAATGACCATGTACATCTTCCCTTGTCCTGTCTACAGCCATTCCCACAGGACACAGCTGGAGAAGCTCTGGCCCAATGCAGCTGAGCTGCAAAGGAGAGCCAGCTGTACCTCTGTGATCCCTGACAGTTGTTTTCCTGCAGCACCAAAACACCTGCTGGGAGTAACAGTGTGAGCTGTCAGATTAGAAAGACTCAGGGTGCCTCTGTTGAGGAGATGAGAAGTTTTAATTGCATTTTTTGGGAAGGGGTCCCATTGTCCAATAAGCTACTCGAGGTACAATAACCAGATTTTAATTTAAAGAAATAAAAGGAGGAAGACCGTTCCCTACCACACAGATATAAAAAAGACAATTTCACGTCTGGATGATTGACTCCAATTTACAACAATCTTGTAACAATAATCATTTCAATAATGTGGCTTGCCAAGGGTTTTAGGGCAGCTAACTGAATTATAGCAAATCTTTACAATTACAACGTTTGTAATGAACGCAGTTAGTGAAGCCTCAGCGGCCTTCCCTTATCATTTACCAGTGACTGATAGCTCGTTGGAGGAGGCCACCCTTCAGCAAAGAGCAGTGGAGCAGCACTCAAACCAGCCAAGTCTCATCTTAACAGCTTCGAGGAGACGGGGCTGCAGGGGCAGAGGGCACAGGTGGTGTGCAGAGGCTCCCCGTGCCACTCATCATTCCTGCTAAGGACTGTCTGGAAACTGAAAGAGAGGAAATCTATATCAGATATTAGGAAGAAATTCTTTACTGTGAGGGTAGTGAGGCACTGGAACAGGCTGCCCACAGCAGTTACGGGTGCTCCATCCCTGGAAGGGTTTAAGACCTGGCTGGGACCCTGGAGAGTATCCAAATTGTGTCCATTGGATATGACATAATTTCTCCCCTTTGTAGAAATCAGCATCCCCCTGCAGATCCAGTGATTTTTCGATCTCAGTCAATTACACTTTATGACTATAAGAGAAAAACTAAAAAGCAATGAGAAATACATCACGTCCATGATAAAAGTCATCACGAGAGACTCAGGTGGCTCTTCTTTCCTGATGGCCACTATCATAACAAGCTGGAGAGTCAATGACCCTGTCATGAGGCCAGGTTTTCTCTGTGAGAGAGTCCAGCATGTGTAGATGGATGTCTTTGGCCAGCCCTCCTCACTCAGGCTGCTCACCAAGGCTTTTCTGAGCACACAGGCAAGATCTAACGTGGAAATCATCAAACCAAGTATGTAAATGTACATGTACATTGCTGATATTCATTCTGGAGCTTGTTAGTGATGTTCCTTCACAGTCTACAGAGACAAATAACCTTGTTCAGAGGTGACTTCTAAAAATTTGAGAGGTCTTGTCACCAAGAACTGCCTGTGTCTCCAGGTTGCTTTATAGTGAGGGTGGCAGAGGCCGAGGCCGATAACAACAATGTGACACAGTCGAATGATGTGAAACCCAACCCAGCAACCAAAATAAGTTCCTTGTCTAGCACACAAATAAATGTTCAATGCACCATAAGGTTCATGCTTGGCATCTTGCAGCTGCCCTGGCTGCCCCTTACAGGTATGGGAATGTGCTTGGCTACAAATGGACCACATGGATTTACTGCAGTAGTAAATTACACTCTGGGCCTCTGTCTGGAATGCGCTCGTTAATGCTGACTTCTGCAAGCTACCAGTGAGAGCACAGGTTGGTACATCCTCAGATTCACACAACAAAGGCCAACCATCTTCTGGATTGACACAACCTTCAGCAGTTCCAGCAGCAGCAGTAAATGCACACAGATCTCAGCTGGTTTTCTTCATTGGCCTAATGTGTGATGTGTGGCTGTGTCTGAGACTTCTGAAACTGACAGTTGTCATTACATGAGTAAATAAACAATTGAAAAAGCAAGTAGCAACTTCAGTGGGCTTTAGGGAGCTCTCTGTAGCAGTTCTGCACCTGGTCGTCCCTGTGCACTTGTGCTTAACAGCCCAAGTTATCTCCTTCTGAAATCAATGGGATTTCGTAACCTAGCAGTGAAAAATCATCATTTCTATCACCAGCAATGAAAGCCAGCGGTTCAAAAACTCCTGGTATGCTGAGACCACCATTTTTCCTGTTGATGAATAGTCTTTTCCTTTGTGTTTCTTTATCTCCTAACTTCCTCTGACAGCTGCCTCTGATACCCAACATTTACTGGGAAAGCAGGCAACTCTTCTGCTAGGTTTCTGCAGCACCTGACAGGGCAATGTTAATAATAATATGGATTCATGTCTTTCCAAAGGAGGTGCATAGTGATACAGAGATATCTGTATCTTCCTATAAGGAGTAAGGCTGAAAGACCGGAGTGCTCTCAGCTCCAGGACTTGCTTTGTCACTTTGCAGTATTGATCATTATAAGCCTGGGATATTTATTGTGCTGCTCTGGTTTCTTTGCCAATTAGAGTTATAACTAATTCAGTCAGGAAAACCAATAGCCCACCTTAAAACTTTACTCTTCTGCCTTCATGACTTGACTCTGATGGTTCTTGGCAGACTCACACTCAGTCTGCAGACAAAGCTTGGTTTTCTTAATGTCAGTACAGCAAGCCAAGGTAGTTCTGCATTGCGCAGATGTACAGCACCCGAGAGGGAGAGAACAAAGAGCTCCCTCACGTCCGTGTGTGTTATACAACCATGGAAAGAAACAAAAATACATCCCCCATAAAAATTAGGAGGTCTTTTGTATCTGAATTATTCAAATGGGAGTTTGCTTTTAAGCCTCAAGCTCGAGGTAGTTTTCTTCCACAGCATGGCCTACATTCAGGATATTGAATATATAACTATATCTACAGCTGGATATATGACTGTGCTGAACAAAGGGGAGAACGGGCAAAGCCCCGCCACTGAATCTCCTGCCCCAATTAACCTCGCTCCTGCGTGGTGCTATAATTGACTTCTGCTCTTTATTAAATGCAGAAGCACTTAGTCCATTGCTCCTGAGCTTTGCAAGCTACCAGCTGAGCCTTTTCTTTACCCCTCAGAGGAACAATGAGGCAGCACGAGAGCTGCAGCTCAGCCCACGCCCTCCTCTCCCCCATGGTGTACCCACGTTGGGAAGAGAATGGCAGGGCCTACGTGGGGTGTGTTCTCAGAAGCAGAACCAGCACTCCCAGCAGCCCTGTCCTAGTCATAAATGCATTTTGTTTTACTAAAATGCTGTGGAGAATATCTCAGCTGCCAGAAGAGAAGCAATGTGTTTCTCCATCAGGAAAAATCAAAACTCCAGTTCGAATTCTGAGAAGTAAATATTATTCTTCCCTCCCCTCTTCTTCAGAGGCTGTTAAAAACAGCTGCATTCTTCCAACCATTTCTGCTAAGAGAAATCAGAATTCCTACTCCAATGGGCAGAACCCTCACCAGGCTTTGCTTGCTGGCAAATACTCTCCAAGCTGAAGAAAACAAAATTTCATTTATTTCAAGAAGTCAGTGTGTGCACGCAGGGCTCACAAGCACCATTGCCACTGGGTAGGGGGAGCTGTTGTGAAGAAGGGTACAAACTATCACTGCCAGATGAACCATTAAGGGCACCGACTGCAGGCCAGAGAGCTGAAAGCAGGCCCTGAAATTGCTCGATCTTTTGTTGTCCTTGTCAGAACCAGGGTGTTATCTACTCCAGGGAAAATGGGAGGAAATTCTAGCATCTTCCCCAGCCTGGCCTCATAGAGAAGCAGGGATTAGCCCAATCCTACCCTTAAAACACCAAGCTGGGACAGCAGAAAGGTGCAGTCTCTGATCTCCCTGTAGAAAACACAAGCTGACAACAACTCAGCTACACAGAAGCTAACAGAAAGCAATGCCAGAGAGTTCAGGGGTAGAGAAACAGGGTCAAGGAAGGGATTTATTCCTCCAATGCCTTGGGCACTGGTTTTGGATCAGAAACTCAGAGCTGAGGATTTTATGTTGAACTATGCTCTTTTTTTGTATCAGCCATGATTTTGTGACTGAGCTGTGACATCCTCTCCGGGAAAAAGGGACAAGGTTGTCCTGTCCTGTGGCTCCAGCTCTTCTGGCCATTCTGCATGAATGTTTAGTCAAAGCAAATGTAGGTTGTATTTTTAAGACAAATATGCTTGGAGATCTGAAAAGTAAGCCAGTTTTTCCCAGCTAGGGGTTGCTATAGCCCAGCCCATCAATCCAGTAATGGAGTTTGGTTCTTCACCAGCCCTCATATGTGTCAAAATCACCTGAAATATTTTGGAAAAGGATCACCTCCCTTCCTTCCTCTGATGGATTTTTCTTTTTTACCACAAGGATATCGTTAATTGACAGAGTAGAAAGGGAATTCAATGGCAATGAAGAAAAAAAAGCAAGTGTCATTTTTAAAACGGTGCCATCAAATATTACAGGCTTTGCCACTTTTCTCTCCCTTGGTGAATACTGCTTCAGAGAGACAACTTCCCACATATCTGGTTAAGAAGTAACTGTGGTAGCTCCACGTGATTCATTTTAAGCATTTCACTTCCCCTCATTGACAATGTTGCCTATTTGTTCACTGTGTTCAGAGGAAAGGTCTTAGCATGCCCAAACTACATGCAAGAGGATCTTCAGAAGTTCTGTACGTGTCAGAAGGGTCTTTTTACTCAGCAGGCTGCATTTTGGATGCCAGGAGTATTTTAATAAAAGAATTTCTGTTCAGATCTCCTGTACATAAAAAGAGCATTCCAGGGTGAAATACAATTAAACACCTCAAGTATCACTTTTCTAATATTACAGTTTCTCTAGGCATATTTTTCTAAATCTCATACTGAAACAACTTGAAGAAAATATAAAATAAAAGTAGTATTTATTCTTTTGTCAAAGAGAAATTTCTGATCTTCAAAGTATGAAAAGATTCTTCTACGCTTAGTCTACTAACTTGCATGTCTGTCAGACTTCGAAAACTTTAATACCACTTCATCATTTTCTTTTTTCTATAAGAGAATCATTCGAAGAAAAAGTTCACAGTAGTCATGTTCAAAATCTGCTCCTACCCATTCTGCCAACATGCTGGTTTTCGAAATTTGCTTATGACCAATAACACTGAGAACAGAGAACACAGAGAGTTATCCCTCAGAGGCCCTTCTTTTTTCTCGTGCAACACAAGAAGACACTGAAGGGTTTGACTTTAACCCATCCTCCATTTAAAAAAAATCAGTAAAATGGGTCTCACTTTGTTTTTCCATGAGACCCTTTAAGAAATCATTTTCACGGCCTTATAGAATATTTTGGCCATTTTTGCACTATTGCAGGTGACTCATAAGAAGTTTGTCTTTCCCAAGCTGTTTATCACATGCTGTTTGTGGCCCTTCTGTACCTCCTTGTGCGATTTCCTGGGAGATGTGGAGCCTCTCTCAAACCCTCATATCCCCAGCCTGTGCCTCTTCAGGGCTTACCAGTGAATTATGCTTCTGCCTAATCCCAGATTGGGTGGCCAGATGTCCTACAACCACTGTAAATTATTGATACATGTCACAGAGACTGACAGGCAGCTGTGTGGGCACAAGTGGTGACTCTGGAGCTGAGGCACCTTTTGCATTCAGCACCCACAGCTCCCACTCCGGAATGGTTGTTAAGACTTCCAACACGGACGCCAATTGTGACAGGCAGCCAAACTCTTGACCTCTACAGCTCTAAATTTTGTAGCTGATCACAGAGCAGCCAAATAGGAGATGACTTTTGGTCACATCAGCCTGGTCTGAATGTAAGGCCTCAAGGCAGGCTTGAGAACAGAAAGACCATTTCCCATTACCAAAGCCATAAGGCTTGTTTGAAAACATATTGACATTAGAAGGTAGGCTAAAACCAGTATGTTATCTTTGTGTTTTTGTTATTAACTCAGAATTTCTTAATCAGAGCTTACATTATAAATGTTTATTCTTAACATTTCTAAGTTTCATAGATTAGATCTAGGAGTAGTATCACAGATATTCTTAAAACTCATTTCCTGTAAGACAGATAAATGGTACACAATTAATTCTTGTGCAATTATTTTTTTTTAAAAGCAAGAAATGGTCAAATAAACATTAAAACTGCCAAATGGATTCATCCCATATAAATGACACCTCTGTCTAAGCCTCAGAAAGAGGAGACATGGACTGATACATACTCCTTGTGTAAAATAGCTTTATATTTATACAAAGAGGTGTCTCTAACCCAAAGTTTAATACCAGAGGCAAAAGAGAACAATTTAAAGAATACTCCTGATAGATATCAAGGCAATGGGCACTCCTGTAAAATGTCCTGTTGGGCAGAAAAAAGAAGCAGAAGCTAAAACCAGGAGTATGTCAAGATGCATCTTTGGGACATGATTTATCCTGCTCACAACAACCTGCGGGAGTGAAAAGCTCATTGCTTTTCATCAGTTACAAAATGCAAACCAAAGTTTAGGAATGAAACACAGCATCTTTAAGGCCACATTTCTCAAAAATGCCCATGAAATTATTTGCTGTGTATGTTTTAAGTGAGACACTTAAAGTGATCACTTAAGGTGCTGCTGTTTTGCGGGTACAGAAAATCTGAAATTCTGTCCTACATCCAGCCCTAGGTCTGCAGTGCCTTTGACAGGCAGGTACCTGCCACAGGCTGCAGTCATAAAATCCTAAATACACAAAGTGAGTACACCTTTGGAGAAACTCGGTCTTTAAGTAAATCATTGCACCCGAATTTTTATCCCCAGTTACAAGGATTACTATTTCAAATATTTTCCAGAAAATGGATTCTGTAATTTATGTGATAACAGAGATAAAGGCCAAATTTTCTATGAAATACACATTCAATGTCACTGAAGTGGTAGCATGATGTTAATAATGTGAGGGAATCTTGTCACTCTTACAAAGTTCAGCAAGGCTGGCAGGAGAGTACAGTCATGTTGAATTCCAGAAACCAGGGGCTAACACTGAAAGACAGAAGAAAATGCACTCCCCAGAGCGTATATTTAATTGCAAGCACGTCTTTATAGGAAGTGTTTGTACAAACAACTGTGAGGAGATTAGGCTTTTTAAATGTAAAAGAATATTGTAACAGACGTCAACTTAAAGAGCACAGATCCCTGAAAATTAAAAGCTCTTTTTCTCTCGGATGCAGAAACATTTGCTGAATAAATAAGCAGGAAGGAGAACTTGATGGTATCTTTGAAGAAACCCGTGTAATACATTAAGATAGATGAAAAATCAAAGTAAGAGTTTTTATTTGGCACAGTAACATACCCACCCTGCTGCCCAAGAGCATAAAGGCAGTGGCTGTGTCCCAGCATTCAGCTCCCCTCTGCCAGCCCCAGGACTAACTTCATCGTGTAGTTCTACAAAGTCTGGGGGTGTTTTTACTGGTTGTTTTTCCAGAAGAAGAAAATATAAAAATTAAAAAATGTATTAATAAGAGTATCTCACAGAAACAAGAACCCATTTAGGAGCTCTGCTAAGAATGCCGGCTCTTCCCCTGAGGTATGGAAAACTGTGGCAATGGTAGACAGGAGAAATTATATAAAGGTGACTGTTAAAGTAGATTACTCTTTAATTGTCTGCCCCGGGCAAATAATATCATCTTTTTCCATTCTTCATTCTGCTTCTCCCCCACATCCCTGACACTAATGTAAAGTTTCGTGTTCTGACTATTAATAAACTGGTAATGTTATAAAAATCTTACATCTAGTTGAATAGTACTGAATTAACAGCCCAACCACTGATCAAATTTATTTCTGTGTAAAGGAAGAATATCTGCTTTGATATCAGTGGCACTGTATTAGCTTAAACTTGAACATCAGAGTCACTCTTAAGATTCCTGTCTAGGATAAAGCTTTTTTCCTCTCCTGTTCATTTTTCCTGCAGTTTGAGGCCAGTTTAATTTTCAAAAACCATATTGCTTAAAGAGCATACTGCAGGCAAATTCCCACCAGTTAGATTGAAAGGTGAATTTTAAGGTGATGCAATCAAGCAACAGGAAAATATAAGATGTTTGGAAACTTCTTTCCAAGGAGATATTTCAGTTGGGTTTAGAGCAGTTCACACTGATTTAGCCTGAGAGGCAAAGAGCTTGCACACCTGTTACAAGCTTTGTCCTCAGCCCGAGGTCACAGCCCACCAGCCGAGGTGCAGGAATTAACTCAACACCCACACTCAGTCCTGTGAGCACAGAGGGGCAGCAGCTCCACAAACAAGTCCAGCACAAATGCGAGCAGCTGCCCGATCTTAGCTGAAGTCAATTCCTGCCTTATTTGACCTAACCAGGAATAATCCATTATCCCTCTGAAATACAAATACCTATGCAAGCTTTGGGCTTGTTGACCAGGTTAAATGCAAATTGATTCAAGTTGCATCAATACAATTTACTTAAGTTTCCTCACTCGTACCACACTCCATATCCTAAGCTCGGGTGTTTTTCCCATGATCTCAATGCAGATTTAAACAGCCTCTTGTTAACCAACATAAATGTTCTCTGCCTCACAGTGAGGCTGCCAGAAAACCTTATCACTCCTTTTATTGTGCCTGATCCTGGACCTGCTATGCATTTTTCTTGGCTCTCATGGCTATGATGTGGGTGTGACACTGGGAGCCCTGAGCAGCTGGCAGGATCAGCCTCCTGATTGTGGTGGATGCAGAGAGACCCACACTCCCATCAACAGTACCACAGTCCCATGCTGACCAGCGCTTCTCCTGGCCTCAGAGGAAAATACGGTTCATATTTCCAGTGTGTGCCTACAACTCATTCCCTACAGTTATACTTTTCCCTTGCTATATGCCTAAAATCAAAGCTTCACTTGCCTGCTGGGATCCAGCACACAGCAAGGTCTTATTACTCCTCCTTTGAATATCCCTCCACTTGCTTCTCTCTTGGACATTTTTATTGAAACTGTTCTTTTTTCAGACTGTAGCACCTTGATATCGACATCGTTTTGCATCCTCACTCTGGCCTCTGATTTTCTCGTCACAGCAACTTTATTTTCTGTGCAGCACACTCTAGGAACAGCTGCTGCTACTCCACCAGGATATTCCTTCCTCCCTCAGTCTGCAGGTGTTCTCCAGCCCCACAGTTTCTGTCTGTGCTGATGGATGACCCAAAACTTCCTGGATATTCCCTGCATTCAGGTGTGCCCAGGGAAGTGTTTCTGCAGCCCACACCAGCCATGGGAGCCTAAGAAAGGCTCTTTGCACAACAGGGTTTCTAGGAAGCCTTCCTTTCTTTCTTTAAATTTCGGGGATCTCAACCTCTGCTGCAATGCTGCTGCTACAGTACCCCAGGTTTAAGTCTGCTTGACTTTTACCACAGGTCCTGCCTTGCTCTCAGCTGTTACATATTTGAGGAGAGCCTTTGTAAAGCCCACCCAGCGCCCCGCCAAATCACAGGGTGTGCTGGCTGGTGCTTGTCTCCAGGGCATGAGCTGCTCCCTGTGCCACTCAAGGAGGACATCCCCCATCTCCTCAGCCTCCTCAGCCTTATATCTAGCTGCTGGACTTCATGGGAACAGGCAGGAATTTGGGATCAGCATTTCCTCACAAGTGGAAGGGTTTGCCAGTCAGCCTGAAACTCTTTTGAAAGCTAGACCAGTGCTCTGTGAAGAAAGAATAAGCTTAATAAAACAGTCTTGGAACAAATTTATAAAAATGAAAAGGAAGCGCTCTCTCTCTCTCAGCTAACTGCATCCTGGCTGGGCTCCAGTTGCTGCTCTCTTTATTTCATCCAGCTGAAGTGCTGTCGGGGCCTGTCTCAGCTCCAAGAGCCACAGTCAGAGCCTGGAAAGCCTGAGCAGTTAATGTTGAACTCAAACACCTTCATTACTTTCCTGCTCCTCAGGCAAGGCACAGAACAGGGATGCTGCCCTGGGGATGCTCCCATTCCTGCAGAGCCCTTCTCTCTTTGCAGGCTGTACAGATGCAGACATCAAACAGAGTGTTATCTGCAGCTGATAAACTCCATCTTTAATCAAGAGATGCATTTTTACCATGCAAACTGTGGGACTGTTACCTCTTACAACCTGCCTTTAGGAATGTGGATATCCCCTGGCACAGGGCAGACACATCCTGGCATCTCCATTTGTGTGGCCAGTGAACTCCAGGCCTTCCTGACCATAAACACAGGGAATAACAACTGGGTTAGCAATTTTCCCTGCAAGCAGCCCATGTACTCTCGGTGGATGAGATGCTATCTGCACTCCAGCAGGGTGACATTTAGTCCTAAATCCACTGTGATGAAACATCTCTGCTGCCAAAAAGGGGTGTGCTTACCCTCCCTCTCCCCAGCAACACTTCTCCACCCCTTTCCCTACAACCAGCTCTGCTCTGACCCTGTGAACCACCAGCTCAGGCCAAGCAGCTCTGCAGTCTGTGCTTTGCTTGCCACAGTCTCTGAGCCAGCACATCGAGGGGTTGGACACACAGCAGTGCTCATGCAAAGGCAGCAGCTGGAGCCAGAGGTCTCTGTGGGCAAGGGGAAGGGGAGTGGGGCCACTGGTTTCAGCAGCAGCCCATGGTCAAGTTGGCTTAACCATCCACTTCATGCCCAGTCCTTACACCTGAAAGCTGCATTTTGTAAAACACATAAAATCACTGGCACATGCTGTAAGAACAGAGAATGTGGCCAGAGACACAGGTAACAGTGGGGACTAAGAGGAGGAGACTGGAGGGCAAGTCCCTGATTTGACTGACCGAGTTCTGATGGCCGGCTTCACACCTTTATTGCTGAGTCCAAGAACACGTGGCATGCCAGCACTAAACCTTCAGCAATGCAAACCTTTAGCCTGTGCACAGGTTAGACATTTATTCATTTCCCATACTAAATGTTGAGTTGGGCAATTCTGCAGCTCCTTTGAGGCTCATCTTTCCATTGCACCATGGTGTCACATCACCATTCAATGCATCTCAAACTTGCAGCCTCCAAGGCTCTGCTCCACACGGTCAGAAGCACCACTCAAATGCATTTCAGACTACAGGTTTGTAAACTCCCACATGGCATTGTCACAACAGGTTATGAAACCACTCCCATGCCTGACTTCAGCAGCTTCATGTTTGGTTTTGGTGAGAACAGTGAGGGCTTTCTCGAGGAGCTGTTCTGTCACCTCTGTTACGGGGGTAGTGGCAAATGTCTCTTGAGTCTTCACTTACCAGACAGCTGAAACTCAGCTTGATACTTGTTGACTTGCACTTTAAAGTGCTGGTTGCTTGACTGTTTCAACAATTTAGATAAGCTGGAAAAAAGCATCTAGGAAACACACCAACCTTCTGGTAATGAATTTGTTTCAAGCCACTTGATGAAATACGGAGAGCAGCAGCTAAATCTAGCAATGACTGATGCCAAAAGCCACCACCAGTGGTGAAGACCTGTACTCAGCAAAGTGTATTAAGTTTAGAAGTGAGCCTGAAACGTGCTGGGGAGACAGTGAGTAAAATGCTGGCATTTTACTTTAAGAACCATGATTAGAGTGGAAGATGTTGCCTTAATAAAATATGTTTTGTACCTACTCTTAGTAAATCACAGCGAAATCAACAGCCTATACAGGAGAGGAAGGCTGGAACTCAGCTCTCAAGCAGACTGAATTATTTCTCACTACAGATTTGAGGTTATTGGCAGACAGCCCATGTTGCCATTTACTCCTCATAGCAAGCATGTTTTAAAAAATATTTTCCATACAGACAGACACACTGTAGCCACTGAGACTCCAGAGAGCTGCATGTAGGCCCTCCTGCCCTTTGGAGGCTCCGGTTTGATTTCCAGGTAATACAAATCAGAACTGAAATTGCAATTATGTCTGTAGCAGAAAACTGCTGGTTCTTTCCCCACGTGGCAAATGACCAAGAGAAGGGCAGAATGTTCCCAAGGAACAAGGAGGTGCACACTGCTTTCTTTCCTCCCATGAGCTACAAACAGTGCCTCTCACAGTCCTGAAATTTGCTTTGAATAGATGCTACTGTGTCTTTATCAGAATAACATCTTCATTTGTAACTGGAGAAATGTTAGGCAGAAAAATTGATAATTGTAATGCTTGCTTATACTTGATTATTATTTTTCTTGTCATTGTCCTTCTCCCTTTTATATTTTAGACAAGAATGACCCCATATATAAATGCCTCTTTGGTTGCTATTAAAATAACCAATGAAACATTTCCTCTCTCCCACCCCCCAAAAAATTTTACTCACTAAGACATCTTTTTACCGTTTTCCTCAGGGAGAAAGAGTGCTCTGTGGCCTGTGCAGATGTATCACCTATGAGGTATTCTCAGCAATACATCATGGCTGTGTGTTAGTCCCTCTTTAGAGAGAGCCTTAGGCTATTGCTTTTTTGCATGACCAAAATAGAATTGCACCCACTTCTGGGTTACTAATTGATGCAAATTATACTGACATAGCTGGTGAATTTCCTGCTTTAAATTAGCAACTATTTCAATGGAAAAATCGTTTGAAAAGAAAAGGACTAAGTAAATAAAAATGCTGTTTGTTGTGTTGTTGGCTAGGCTGAATCCACTAATGCTTTTAAAGTATTTTTTAAGTTATTTTCTTTTAATCAGCCCAGCTAAAGTTCAGAGGCCACTGTTTTAACATTACCGTGTGATCTGGCTGGGTTTGTTTGAAACTGTTGCTGGACAAGAATTTGCACAGTGACAAAAACTGTGGATCTATCAGCACTCGAGATGGTGGGAGAGAGGAAAAGGGGAGGGAAGAGGGGAGGCAGGGTGGGAAGGAGACAAGGTGTTTTATTACAGATGGACAACATATCCACATTCAACACTAGGATTAGTCAGAACTTCCTTCTCTTCTTGCATTTTTTCACGTAATTAGCAGACTGCTGATTTCAGAAGCCAAAAACTCAGAGAGAAGATCCAGAAAAAGTGTCTGTTTTAATAACTACTTTCTTCTGACTCTCCCAAAATATCCTCCTTTCCGTTTGCCAAGCAGGCTTCTAGCAATAGCCTCCCTTTCCTGCTCTTCCTCACACTAACCCCATTATTTCCAAAGCCATTTTAGCAAAGCACTGGGTTGAATTTTTGTAAGGGCCATGAATGGAGAGCCTTGACCATCCCTAGACCTCTTCACAACATGGGCATGAATTTAGAGCAGCTCTGAGCAGTAACCAAAATTCACTGCACAAAAGGGAGGTGCTGAGGAAACCTGTAGCCAAAGCATTTAAAATGATGAATAGTTCCTCATCCAGTCTTTTGTAGGAAGAATGTGCAGTCAGGACAGGTACAGCCCAGAGCAAAAAGCTGCACCACTACCAGAGATGAATGGCTTTGGGTGAGAGATCTGCTTCCTGCCAGTTCCAGGGCTGATGGTGAGTGTGGCCTCGGGGAGGGAAGGCAGCAAGGATTGCTGCCCCAGGGAGTCTGCAGGAGGAGTGGATGATGAGGTGTACCACACTGAGGAACACTGCTGTTTGTCTCTCACTCCAGTCCACAGCCCAGAGAATCACAGAATCATTTAGGCTGGAAAAGCCCTCTGAGATGATCAAGTCCAACCATTAACCCAGCATTTCCAAGCCCACCACTAAACCATGTCCCTAAGCACCATATCTTCACTTTTTCTTAAATACCTCCAGGGATGGTGCCTCAGCCACTTCCCTGGGCAGCCTGTTTGAAGCTGGCAAGTGCTCCAGTGTTGCCTAAAAATAGATGACGTGTGTAAACGTCTCCTTCAAAAAAAAAGTGCCTACAGTGCTCATGGGATGGGCACTTCTCTTGGAAAACTCTTGTCACTCTTTCCTTACTCAAAACACTTTCCCTTTGAAGTTCACACATTGCATGCCAGCATGGGAGTGTCTTCTAACCTAATGTTAGCAGGAGAAAAAAAAAAGATCCTAAATCTCATGATGCAATTGTGATTCCCCTGGGAAAACAGGCAATCTTGTAGCTGTAAACTTCCTCTTCACCAAACTCATGTTGTGCCCTTTACTCTCTCAGTTCTTTAATCTCAGCAATAGACTTGTGACTAACATAACATTTTAAGAGCTTTGGAGCAGGGATCATAGCAATTTCCTGGAGCTAGGATCAGATTACAACATTTAAAGATGCAATACATTAATAAAAACAAATTAATCTGCTACAACACAAGAAATATCTTGAAGCATATTTATTAATTCCACTGGGATTATATGAACTGCTCAGATCCTTAGGAATTTCTTGTATTGTGCTGTAATTTACGCTAGAGAGACTAGACCTGGTACCAGCCTGCTTATCTGTCTCTGAACAGGTCAAGGATTAAGTGTTATCAGTGCATTAATAGACTTGCCTGGAGAGAACAAGGGTAAATGCCTCATCAATAAAGGCAACCTTGCTAAAGTTGAAAATTGTTGAGTTTCTAAAAGCTATTGCAGAGTGTGTTGAGTACATTGGCTCTCAGCATCATGTACGCCTGAAGAGAGAAAACGTAGCTCTACAGTGGCTTCCCAAGTGGAATTCTCCGTGGGATGAGAGCACAGGGCACCTGGAGTAAACCTGCTCAGCTGGTGAGTCCATGGGCAGCTGGGCTGGAGCATCCCCCCTCCATGAGAGGGTGTGAGAGGGAGCCTGTGCCTGACAGGGGCAGCAGAGAGGCCAGGCTGGTGTGCAGTATCAGACTCCGTTTATCCCTGGGCTGTTCCTGGAGCTGGTGGCAAGAAATCAAACAGGGCTGCTCCATGAAGGCCCTATTAGGGGATTTCCACCAGAGTTGTGTGGATAGAAAGATCTCCATGGCTTAGAAAAACATTTGCATTGTCTTAAGTCTTCCCTGCTCTGTTGTCTGACCCCTCAAGATGCTGCTTGGCCTCTTGTGACCACACCTTCCCGAGCACCTGTGACCACCCTTGTTTGGATTCCGGATCCCAGGGGGATGGCTGTGATTAGCACTTCCTTAGGCTGTTGCACTTTTTACCCCCTGTTCATCTGTGACAACAATGTGTGCCTGGTCTACATCCTCTGCATTTTGTGCTTTTATAACTGCACTATAAATTGACTGATCCCTGCAACTAGCTAAACCTGGGGTGCTGGGGATGGCTAATATTCAAGCATGCTGATGGGCCACATGGCTTTGAATCCATCTACTCAAATACCCGTGCCTTGCTCATCAAGTGCAAAAAAGCTTTATTCACACAGAAAAAAGGTTTGTTTAACCTGAATAGTGTCGCTTAATGCTGACACCAGAAAGTCAGAAACCTGCACATCAGCAGGTTTCTTTTATAATCTCTTGAGGTTCTACTTCAGCTGTTCTCTGCCCAGCTTGAATGTCTATTTGCCTCATCACAAATGATTGCCTATTTATTGTCAAGGGTAAAATTACCACTCTAAATCCTTGCTAACTACTTCAGTTACAAAAAATGATGAAGAAAAAAACTAGGCGGGGTTTTTTCGTTCCTCCAGGATGTTACTGGGCTAATGTCCTCAACCCCTAATTGAGGCTAAGGGAAATTAGATCACAAAAACCTATATTAAAGTAACATTAAGAATCTGAATTGAAGTGTAAAAGTGATGAATTTCAAAGATGGAGCTGAAATTCCCACTAAGCAGCCTCTCCTTACTGCACCCTTAAGCACGGGGTCTTCACAGAATAGAAGAGTACTGCCTGCAGATTGGAGACCCCTGGGCTCTGTCAGGACTGGGAAACCAAACTGGGCCATGGCCTGGGCTCGAACACCACCTGTGAATATCCACAGTGCTTACATCTTAGTGCACCTCTGTGTGGTTTAGATTCATGTCCGTGACTCTGCCACAGAGGGTCTGTGCATGGTCCAGAAGCAGCACTGAGCCCTGGCTGCCCTCATTTGGCTACATGGGCGAGGACTCCCACTCCCTGGGAGAAGGAAACACAGCAGTGTGGGAGCAGGTAGAGGGAAAGAGCTTGCTCCTGCCTGTTTTCCTTCTTGAAACAGTCATACCTATTTAGTTGTTTTATAATGATAAGAATGAAAGGCCCATTAGGTGACAGCACCTTGCAGTTTGAATTTTGCATCTGAAATTCCTTTCATTTTCCTCCTTCCTGTCCTTTCTGCTTTGGATTGAGCTGTATCCTCAGTGCATCCTTCCACTCCTCTTGGGCTGTCAAGAAACTTAACTGAGTCTGACTGCGCTCAGATCAAGCACAGCTCCTCAAGGGAACTGTGCAGCCCAAATAAAATTAAACGTAGGGATTAAGATGAGTAGGGGAGGATGTGATTAACACAATCAATTAACCCAAGTTCTCCTGTGTGGAATGAGACCTACCACACCCATGGTAAATTCTCATTAAGTTACTAATTTTGTCATGGATGAACACAGAGATAACCCAACTTTTTTGCAGTTCATTTTTGTGGTGGATGTTCATGAGACATCAGTGAAAACACGCATAGCCACGCTGAGCTTGGTGCTCTTGTGCTTGGCCAAGTGCTCCAGCAGGCGAGGGAACTGATTTGCCCTGTGACAGGAGCAGCAGCTGAGTTCAGGCACTNNGGGGGGGCAAGGGAGGATGGGGAGCAAGAAACACACCATCTCCTATTTTAAATATGCATCAGTCCCAGCATGGGGAGTTGGTTCAACAAACACCGGGTGTGGAGCACCCAGAGCCATCCTCAGGACAGAGCTCTGCCTTTGGGGGTGGCCTGCAGGGACAGAAAATGCTGTTTACTTCAACATTCGTGTATTCTGGAGACGGCTAAAAAAACCACTTTGATAAGCCATTCACAGACCTTCTCTGGCACGGGGGAACATGGAAGCAGAGGAATTTAGGAACGAGGCAGCCCCAGACACCTTCCTGGCTCCTCTCAGTCCCTGGCCCCTTGCACTTTCCCATTGTTCCATCCTTCCCTGCAGTCTATTCCTTCAAACCCCTGGCTTTCCTGTTGCCCCTGCTCTCAGCACCAGTTCTGCTCCTCTCTTCCCAGCCCTGGTTGTCCTTTTGTTTTCATCCAGCCACTGCTGCCCTGAGGAGCTGGCAGTCCCATTTCAGCTGCTCCAGTGCTGCCTGAAGTGCCCAGCAGTGTGTGTGAATGCACATGTGCATGCATGAGTGATCCATGTGCACACACCGTGCTCCAGCTGTGAGCAGCTGTGCAGTGCAGCAGCCTGCATTAGATCAAACCATTCTCAAACAGACAAAATGAGTTCCTCCCTCTCTGACAAAACCTAGAGGATTTTCTTTCTTTCCTCATCTACTCTCTCAAAAAGACACAGAGGTGGTGCTCTAGGGCTTTTAAAATTATATGACAGTTAGCAGCTTCAATAAGTAACATTTACTGTAATTGCAAGTTCCTGAGGAGCCTCCTCACTTCCAGCACCCAGCAGACCCCAAGTGAGCGAGGTCCTGCTTGCCTGAGCAAGGGTTGCTCCAGAGGTTTTCCTCCCAGGGCTGAGGAACCAGCAGGTGCTGCACGAGCAAGACGTGGGGTTCAGTCCTGATTAACTTTTCAAAGGGCCATTTCTGAGCCATCACGGTCCCTGCCCAGCCAGCTGCTTTCCATCCCACAGTATTTCAGCTATGCCAAATATGTGATAACACTTACAATTAATGCCAGTTCCAGAGTCATTCACCAGGTTAGACATATTTATTTCTGTAAATCGAGATCTTATTAAAACCTGAGCGCGTTAGGAAATACTTTGAGCACGCAGTGTAAAAGAGCCAGTCTCCCCAGAGGGACTGAAGGGGGGTTAAAAGCCAGGTACATATTCTTTCCTAGAAGCATGGGGATGCATCAAAGGGGGACAAGGCTGTTTTTCTGCTCTTTTCGTTTCTATAAAAGCTGTTTGGCATCTATATTGTCTGTGTTTGTTTGTTTGGCAATAGTCTGCCATATGGCTTTTCTCTTTTCTTCCAACTGCAGCTCTATGTTTTCTGAGAAACATAAATCAGAATGACAGGTAAAATAACTGAACTTTTATCAAAAATAGATGCACCTCTAGTGTTTTAAGAGCATGTGGATATAGCGTGCACACTGTGTTTTAGAGAGGGTCTGGAGAGGAACAAATTCACTTCCACCCCTCCAAAGCACAGTAAACTCCTGTTTCTGTACCCAGGATGCAGGTTTCCTTCTTCCTTTCACTTCCTTTGCTTCCAAAACATCAGTCTTTTAGGTAAGTGTCCAAAACACCAACCTTCTTATCTGCTCAAAAGAAAAAGAAGTTAAAAGCTTTTATCAAAATCCTGCTTCCTTCCTTTCTTGTGTTTGTTTTGATTTATTCCATTTCCCTCAAGATAAGCCAACTTCACTGTTCCAGACAGTCCTCCTTATGAAAACAGCTTAAAATATTTTCCTCAATGAAACCTGGACACCTGCCTTATTTCAATAATCTCTCAGTGCTTTCAGTGGAGCAGATGCCGTTGAGTCAGACCTGCAGAAATCATACTCTTCCTAGTCATTTTTATCTAGAGTCTCCCTTAGAAAAAAAATACTCTTCATCAGCATATCACCTAGTTCTCTAAAAGGGTTGGAAAAGGCCACTGAAAAGAAAATAGTGCACAACATCTGAAGGCAGCTGAGCCTGCCCTGCCCAACCTCCTCCCCGGGCTGGAGTCAGCTGTGCATCCTGCTGACTCAGACCCGCCACGTTTCCAGAGGAGTAAAATACGACTGAGAAAGTGCTAAACTAAGTGTTCATCTATAATTAAAATTTGCCGGCTATGCCTAAACGAGTTCAAAATACCTTTTCCAGAAATCACTATTCCTATAAAATGAGATTTTTTTTCTTTTCAGGTCGAAGAATAGTTTTAATAAACGAGGACATCTGTGGAAGCAGTTCTTACTAAAGACAGTGATTAAATTGCTTCAGTTTCTAACCTGATCCCTCTCTGAGTTTTGAGAAGCATTTCCTGGGCAGGTGTTGGCAGCAGCCCACCCCTTGTGGGGTTTTCCTGCTGTGCAGGGACACCAGGTCAGATCCCATTTGCACCCCCCAGCAGCACTGGAAGGGGGGGAGGTGACCAGGGTTGTGATCCCCAGAAAAAGCAGCAGATGAAGTCGATGCCTGCTTTGTACCTGTCTGTTGAATTATTGATATCAAAGGTCATGCAGCTTCAGAAAACACCAAAATGTGGCATCCTTGCTCCTTCAGAGCTCTCTCAGCCAATTCCACTCATTTTTCTCCATCACAATGGAGGCTCTTCCTCCAGCCACGGAGCTCCTGGAGCTGCTGGGGGAGGCACACAAGCAGCAGTTTCGCTCCACAGCCGTATGCAACGCCCGTGCTGCGAACACCAAAGCCCAGGCTTCAAGCTGAGGTATTTCTGGGGAGGTTTCAAAGAGGCTGCTGGCTGCTATGCAAAGTGACCAAGGTGTCTCTGATGCAATTATCCCAGCCAGCTGTTTGCCCAGGCACGTCTTGTAGAATCATGGAGATTTCTGTTGGCCTCCAGCAACACAAATAATTTTCCTCTGTTTTATCGTATTTACCGTGTGAATATGAATGGCATGAGCGACATGCAAATGATTACAGAGGGAGTTGTAAGGACTTAAGGGATGCAGTTGCCTGTCTCAAAACACTGTCAAGGCCACAGAAGGCACTTGCTATAAGAAAAGCCACCACAGAGAGAACTTGAAAGAAGCACAGAAGGAAGGAATTTGCAACAGGAGGGCACTAATACCAGGCCTGGCGAGGCAAATCTGGGTAACCTCCTGGTCACTGCACCTCAACAAAAATTTCCACTATGGCAAACTGGGGGAAAGAAAACAACTGCTTACACCCATGCCATCCCAAGTTACAGGAGTAGCACCTACTCCCTGTAGATACCCTGTAGATACCCAGAATTTGGACTGTATAAAGGTGATAGCTCAGAAGAAAACCTCTGGGGCCCCCACCACCAAAAACCAGGCTGAAGAAGGACCAGTGGGACACCACGGGATCCACAGGGTGGTGATATCTTTCTGCTTAATCTGTCTCTCTCTCACTCTCTTTGATGCCATTCCAATTTCTTTCTCTCTCTCTCCCTCATATTTTACTATTAAATAAAATCTCTACTATTGACTTCAGCACATGGTCACGTTTGCACCTTGATTCAGACAGAGGCACCTCTTAAAAACTGGATCATAACAGGAATCTCTGTCCTATTGGCATCACTTCAACAGAGTCAGAAGAAAATCTCAATGTAAGCATTTTCTCAGGTGTCTGAAAAGCTATATTAGGAATATAGCCTCAGAGGAATAAAATAAATAATTCTGGTTTATTTCAAGTGTGACAATTTTTTTTTTTATAATTGTTCCTACTGCTTATTACTGACCCAAAAACTCTGGGCAGATTAAAATATCAAGAGACAGGCCCATATGGCAAACATTCGTGGTTATGCTAAGCATTAAATGGATGGATGAGCAGAGGGAAAAAAGAAGACCTGCAGATTCTAACACTGAAAAGGACATTGGGCATATTCTCTGGGTTGAGAGGAGGGAGGAACATGATGAAAAGGGTGAATTGAGAATCATAGAATCATAAGGTGGCCTGGGTTGGAAGGGACATCAAAGGTCATCAACTTCCCAACCATGGGCAGGGACACCTTGCACTGGAATGGGAGGCAAGAACTGATCTCTTCTCTTCTCTTCTCTTCTCTTCTCTTCTCTTCTCTTCTCTTCTCTTCTCTTCTCTTCTCTTCTCTTCTCTTCTCTTCTCTTCTCTTCTCTTCTCTTCNGCCCTGGAATGGCTCGCCTGATCTCATCTCTTCTCTTCTCTTCTCTTCTCTTCTCTTCTCTTCTCTTCTCTTCTCTTCTCTTCTCTTCTCTTCTCTTCTCTTCTCTTCTCTTCTCTTCTCTTCTCTCTCCCTTCTATTTTTCAGTGAAGAAACAGTGTCTGGGAGAGGGGCTATGCAAAGAGACAGGGCAGTTGAATCCCATGTATGCCCCAAAACACAGAGTTGGAGAAGCACTCTCCAGCTCCAGAGAGCAAACTAACAAGTTTTTAGGACACAGAAATCTATGAGGCAGGCTCTTGGGAGCTGAGTGGGGTTCCAGCCTCAGCTCTCTGAAGGCTGAGACCCCCAGTTCTTCCACCCAGTGCTCCTGTGCCCACCCTGGGTTGGGTGGGAACACCTCAGCAGAGGAATCTCCACCTTGCACAGCTGCAGCACATCTGGGCAGCAGGTTCCTCAAAGCATGCTTATCTTTGTTCACCTACAGAAAAAGCCCTAAAGGATTTTAAATGGTTAAGCTGCATTTTTTCTTGTGTTTGAATCATGCTCTGTTTCTCCATGCCTTATGTTAATGATGAGGTGGCTGGCCAGCAACACAACCCTGCCCAGGCAAACTCTTAAAAACCATGATCGTGTTTGCCTACAGTTTGGCTTGCAGAGATAAAATAATGTAATAATAAATCCTCCTCCCCGTCACTGAGGAGCTTTGGTTTTCCAAAATTAAATAACTTGGTGGATTGTGGCAGTGCACAATTTACCCTTTCAGCATGTGAGTCACAATCCACTTTAATTACTTAAGTAATTCAGTCCCCAAGCCTCGTTTACAGTGGGCACACAGTGCTTGGCATCCAGCCCGTGATTTGTAGATGCATCTGAATCTTCCACATGCGTGCAGTGCTCCCCTGCATAAAACTTTATATATTCCTACACTCCTTCCAGGAGTTATATATTATTTACATCATCTGTATTGCAAACATACCAGAAGAGCACTGGAGTTTTCTCTGGAGTTCAGCAGCCTTTTCATGTTCCCCATGCCTGAAAGTCTATTAAACATTCCTGCTTCATCCTGTACCTCTGCTTTAATGACTACACAGCCTGTTTTATGCAGGGCAGTGCTCTCCCTCTATGTAGGTGAAGGTTTGTTTACTTACATAATGCAGCTGAAAAGGCAGCTGTAATGACTGTGAGAAACAGCAGAAGGAACCAGGCAATAGCAATATTTCCTCCTCTGAACATTTGAAAGGGTTTGGCTAGAAGTGAAGGAGAGCTAAAAACCATAAAGTTAGATGGGATCACCAGCATGGAAACAAGCTGGGATTGCCTCTTCAGCTGTGGTAACTGGTAGGATGGAACACAGAGAAAGATGAGGAAGGCAGCCCTGCAGAGTTCCCATGTGCATGGCTAATCTGCAAGCTACCTCTCCTCAACTGCCTTGAGTTCTGGGAAATGGTTTATGTGGCTTTTGGAGCCTTTGTTCTCAAATGGATCCTTTGCTGCCTCAGAAACTGATCAGCTTACAAGATTCTCTAGGCAAACGCAAGAGGAAAAATATTGTTTGGGAGACGAATGGAATATTGCAGAAAGTAACATTTCTAGAGCACACATTAGAACCAGATGTTCCACTCAGAAGTATTTGTGGTCAGGGACTATGCCGAGAAACTAACTGCTATAAAGAGAAAAACACGGAATTACAGCACACTGGATACAAGAAAAAGTTACACTGAGAGAAAAAACATTGCAGAAGGATATATTAGGTGTCTTACAGCCTGACAAGTCTAATTACAGGTTACTATCCAAGCCAGAAAAGGGCTGGATCCAGCTCCCACCTCTTCCACAGATGTACTGCTGGATTTTGACCAAACCACGTAGGCTTCACTTCAGTGTTGACTAAGGACTTGAGGGCTTTGCTGCACTGAGGGGTTTTATTTTCCTCTCTCTCTGTGCCTTACTCATAAGAACTGGATGCAGCCCAGGGGCGGCAAGCCCTGGGAGGGCTGGTGGGAGAAGTGCTGGCACAGCAAGGTCTGCATGGCCCTTCCTCCAGGGCACCACACAGAGCATGAGGAGGAGGAGGAAGGTGGCTGTCAGTCCCTCAGGGCCTTTCCCATCCCAGCAGACTCTTCCTGGGGCAGTGATCCCTTTGTAAATGGGGACTGGGCTGTTTCTCTGCTGTTTTGAAGAGCTGTGAGGGACAAACACACTGATACATTTGGGTCTCCCACTTGAGACAGTGATGGAAGATGTGGAAAAGCACAGAAATAAAAATAAATACCTCAGCCATAAATTTTGAAAGCAGAACAGATGAACACCGTTGTCACACCAAAGAGCAAAGCTTCACCTGGCTCCATGCCCTGAGTGTGGTCAGAAGAGAATGCTCAGGTGAAGCACATGAGAAGCAATGCAGGCACTGAGTGACTCTCCCCTCTCTCACAGCTTCTGGTGACAAAGGGGCTTCCAGGGTTTCATCCTGGACACAATTTTGAGCAGAAGCTGATGGCCTTATCCTCTACCAAATTGCCCCATCAGCTTTTGAACCCACTTGTTATTTTGGTCTTCATAATATCCCGTGGCAATGACTTGCACAACTTCACCACATGCTGGGTGAAGTGTTCCCTTTTTAAACACCCAGCTGATTTCATCAGGCCTTATTCTTATATTGTCAGGGATGATAATTAATCTCTTTCCTCAACTACCCATTACCATTCATGACGTTATCAGGCTTCATCTCTTCCCCAGGCTGAAAATACCCAGCGTATTTTGCTTTTCCTCAAACAAAAGTCACTCCATTCACTGAGCCTGCTTCTGCCTTTTTCTGGGGCGCTTTCAGCTCTCCATTCCAAGCTGTGGTGATGAGTTCACTGCATAATAGTCAGGATGAAGATACATCATGAATTCATGTGGTAGCATAACTAATTTCTTCTGTTTGTTCTCTATTCTTTCCCTAACAACTCCTAACAATCTTTTTGACCACCGCTGAGCAATGAACTGATTTTCACAGGGACTTGTCAGTAATGGCTCCAAATCTCTTTCCTGAACATCAGAAGCTAATTTAGAAACTGTCATTCTGTGTCATCCTGGAGTGCTTTTTTCCCCCATACGCATCACTTTGCATCTACTGACATTGAATTTCTTCTATCATTTTATTGCCCAATCACTAAGCATTGTAAGATCCCTCTCTAAAGGTGAAAATCAGAAAATTGATAGTGAAATTAGGCCAATTTCATGTTAAATGTATTTGTAATTTCATGGGAAGCACAGTCAATATGTGAAGAATGCAACTCAGAGAAAAACATACCTCTTGCTGCCAAAAAGTCCTAGGAAGTTCATTTCTTGGAGGATCTGACTTTCAGAGAAAATAAATTCTTTCCTCATTTATGTGTGGCTGAAGGAATTACAGCTTTTGGGTCTAAACTTCAATTCTGAGATATTTACAATGCAGGAAACGCTGAATTTGCCAACCAGGCAATGTCTTGGGGAGACTAACTAAGCCTATGCAATTCAGAAAGTATTGACATCCCAGTCAGGATAGCTACACCCTGACAAGGCTCTGTCAGGTCTGACAAGGCTGTGAGGTGGTGTCCTGACACCCTGGTGCACCTCCTGCTTTGTTGTTTGCAGCCCCCTGGAAGTATATTTTGAAAATTATTTTCATAATAGCTTTCTCTAATGATTTTCAAGGCACCTCTATAGGCCATCTTCACCTCCCAGCAGTTATCTGTGTCACCAAAGGGCACTTCCCCCTTGGAGAAGAACAAAACTGTTCTCTCTGCACAACAAGAGAGATGAAGAGGACTTGTTTTCACTGTGACAAGTAAGTTTAAGTGCGCACACGGTAAACCAGACCTGACTCTTGCATGTGGGTGCCTGCATAAGCTGTGAGGTAGCTCTGGTTGTAGGTTTGCATGAATAAATCCTGCCCATGGAAAAGGTGACAGGACTTGGGAAAGATTTGATGCTGCCTCCTGCCCTTCTCAGGCAAAATGCTTCAAGCTGCCACAGGTTTCCTTCCTTCC
>VZRR01001902.1:0-56195 GCA_013398015.1 Oreocharis arfaki | reverse complement strand
CTCTTCCTTCCTTCCTTCCTTCCTCCCTCCCTCCCTTCCTTCCTCCCTCCCTCCCTTCCTTCCTTCCTCTCCCTCTACCATCTCTCCTCATTGCCTTGACTCAAGGAACCTGAATTAAGCAAAAGAACAGACCTCTGCTTTAGCACACAGTCTTTTACCCATGTTAAATGAGAGTTTGCTGCATCCAGTGTCATCCTAATTCTGAAATTCCACATGGAGCACTTTTCACTGAGCTGCATTCAATTATTTATTCAGGCTCTGGTTCTGTCCCCACTGAATGCAAGAGCACTGACTTCAACACAAGGAGTAGCAGGCATACAGCTGGGAAGAGAAAAAATGTGAATTAAAAGTCATTTAATCTCATTTAATCACATTTCCTCTCCTCCTTGACCAAAAGATTTAGAAAATAAATAAACTCTCTGAAAAGGAAAACTATTAAGTAAGTTTCAAAGTCAAGTTCATGCCAACTAATATTACCTATTTCAGGACTTCCTGCCCTGCTTATCTCCTTTTAATTAACCTATTTCTGACCTGGACCATGTGTTTGCCTGGCAGACACAGTCCCATTTCTGAAATTGCTCTTGGCTCAATAAAAGAGTCTGTAGTAGTGTTTGTGATCAACATTGCTGCTACGTATTTCCTGCAGCAGAGCTAAAGGCAGCCCGAGAGGGAGGCTGGGAAGCAGATGTGGAACAGGAGCAACATGGAGGGAAGAAAGGGTTTTTTACTCAAAATGCTCCACATTGAAGCAGTTGATAAAACATCGTGGTTGACCTGCTCTGTCTCCTTGTTCCTACAGCTCAGATGTCTGGACACAATCCTGGAGCCAAGGGGAGCACAATCAGCAGATTTTCTATTCATTCTTATCTTCTAAAGTGCAGATTTAACATCCTCCTGTGCACAGTGACAAACAGGCCATTGAGGGTGATAATAAACTTGCTTCCCAAATGGAGCCCATCCCTTTATTTAAAATCTGAAAATAAACCCGATACAATTCTCAGACTCCAGATAACACCTGGAGGTCTCACATGTGTGTTATGCAGAAGGCAACAGCCCTGAAAATATGTAGTTTCAACTGCCAAAGATTCTATCTCATTTTAGTAGCAATTTGATGCAGCCCTGGACAGCACAAAGAAAGACGTTAATCCACTTACCCAACAAATCCTATCCTCCGAAAAGTACAGAGGCTCAGAGTAGGGCAAAACTGAGCTCGAACAGCTCCTCTTCCAGTGCAGTGAATTGAAATAAGAATGTTATGGACGGAAGGAAGGAAGGAAGGACGGAAGGAAGGACGGAAGGAAGGAAGGAAGGANAGCAGTAATAGAAAGCAGTTAGTATCACCAGAATTACGTTTGCCCAAACAAACACTATCTATCGTATGGAGTAATTTTCACTCAAGACAACTTATATTTTGAACCACCAATAAGAACAGTTCTAATGCTTCTAAGAGATACATTGGCTGTAAAGGGAGCAGAAGGGAGGGAGGAACGAAGAGAGTGAGGGAGAAAGGGATGAAGGGAGGAAGGCAGGAAGGAAGGAAGGGAGGAAGGAAGGAAGGAAGGGAGGCAGGAAGGCAGGAGGGAGGGAGGGAGGGAGGATTCAACAGGGATGAGTAGGATAAAATACCTTTATCTGGGCAAGTGAAAAACTTGTTGGTAAATACAGGAAACCAGTGCTATGAATACGTAATTTCACATCTGATTCCTTTTCTCCCAACTCTTTTTCTTATTGTGTTCCAATAATTAAAATAAAATGTTGGCCATTCAGTGCAGGAATGCTGTGTAAATACAAACTAAACACAGCCAGCCATGAACAGTGATTTAAAAGGAGAAAAGCAGATAACAGGCAGTTTAGAAGAAGTTCCTGCTGGGAAGGCAAATGATGGCAGGGTCTAACCACGTGTTCTGGATGAAGGGTGTGTCTGAGCTGCCTTGGAGGTGATGATCTCACATTGTGGCACGGTGTCTGTGGGGCCTCACAGCAATGAGACTCCCCTAAAGTCCTTTGCTGGAGCCCAGCACCTTCCAGCCTGGACCAGCCACAAGCACTGCAGTGTCTTGGAACACAGAGAGCTTTGAACGTGAAAGCTGAAGATAAAAATAAACACGAGTCCTTCTCTTGCATCCTAAGCTCAACTGAAACATAGCGCAGTCCCAAGCAGAGGGGAGATAATCTTAGAAGGTGCTGCCAGCCTGTTTACTTACTTATTGTCAGATGATAAATGCTGGCAAGTCCTCATCTCCTGTTTTACCCCTGAAAATGCTGTTTTCCACAATTTCTCCTGTCAGAGGCATGCTAAGGTGGACATCAGCTGGGGTGGAAGCACAAAGCCAAGCTGTGCACTGCTAGTGGTGGCAAGGCTGCCCCAGCACCTTGCCCCCAGGCCACTGTGAGGCTCAGCATGATTTCCTCACACTTCTCTTTCCTGTTCAGGGTAATCATATTTCCCAAGGATGGCAAAATATGCTCTGGCAGCCAAGGTGAGTCTTCAACATCGTGGGCAGGCCGGGCTTCAACACAGACATTACAGCTTTCACCTCCAGACAGGGCAGCCACAAATGAAATTGAAATGTTAGAACCCTTAAACGCAAAGTGTGTGTCTCTCACGAACAAATTACTATGTGCCAGCTGCTGTACCAATTAGTAACACAGGTCTTGTGTGCCTTTCCTCAGATCTGAATGATAAGGAATACCAGTTCCTGGGAGTAGAATGTAGAAGAGCATCATCCAGCATCACTAGGGATGATCAACTGCTTAATCAGCGGCTTCCCTCCAGCACTGGTCAAGGAAGAAGAATTTGCTTCCCAAAATCCTCTTTTGTCTCTCTTTTAGGACGGATTTTCTGCTCGTTATCTTTGACTGACTCAGACCAGCCCAATCTTCAACTGGGCAAAGCATCCCTGGGAACTAAAAAGTTTGTTGTGAAACAGAGCTGGGAATATTACACCAAAACACAGTGTTTGGATGATGCTTAATCAATGTTTCATCTCAGAAATACCAACATGTTCTGTCTGACAACAAAGCAAACAATTTCTCTGCAAAACCACTATTTATCTAAATAAAATCTAAAGCAGAAAAAGGTTAAAAGAATTAAATAGTCCCAAAATGAAAAATCACTTTTTAGTTTAAATAAAACTAAAGTTTTCTTTGAGTTTCGCTAAAGAATCCTTAAAAATACCATTCTTGCCTCAGCATCAGATGAACATTTTTCCATTCTTTTGCTTCAGCTGCCATTCTGACAAAAGTAATATTCACCTCTCTCTTCCAAAGCATAAATTCAAAGCAGGACTACCCCCATCTTCCCAGACAATACCGTGTGCTTTCCTAAGAAGGATTCCTTTTGAAGTTGAGATGTCTTGAGCATAAAACCTACAAATAGATACTGAGGAAGGTGATTTGGGACAGCTGAGAGTTGTATAAAGGGCAATTTCCCTACTCAGTGAGAGCAGCAAAATTGGATTCAACTCATAGCCACTTATCCAGATGTCTGTAATTTTTTTGTCTGTAAAATTACCTTTCCACAATAAGTGGGAAAGGTCCTGTAGGTCAAGGCTTAGAGGTATTCGTAGAAAGCAGAAGGAAAATGTTATTGCCACTCTAGTAGCTGTAGCTTTGCCGCTGAGTTATTTGTGATAAGTCTATCTCAGCATCCAGGTATGATGGAAAATGACAGATTTTAAATCAATCCTCTCGCTTATTACCAAGAGCAAAAGCAGATTTATTTTATATATGTAAAGAGCTTCCACCTAGACATCATACCCACACTGTAATTTCAAATAAACAACATTTAAAACTGCAGCTAACAAGACTTAGAGTTAAAAGCCTGATGATTAATCCATCACTTCACCTGTCTTCCCAAATTATACATGTTTAGACAAATAAAGTATTAACATTCTGCATTTTACATACAGCAGCACAAGGCAAAATAATCTACTGTGACAAATATTTCCAGAGGGGGAAAAAAAGATTTGCAAACTGTTGAGAAAACTGACGTAATGCACAAGAAGTTCTCAGAGATTTCATAAGCAAGAGGCTGAGCTTTCTGAGCACCTCACTCGTATTTTCTGAATGCACTTGTGCTGAATTTACACCACTGAGGGTTTCCTGCTGTTGTTCTTGGCAAGGGAGCAGAGGGAGAGCCTCTGGGATGCTTCCTGTGCCTTTCCCCATTGCAGTCAGTCTCACGCTGAAAAAAAGACACAGCTAGAGATGGGAGAGGTGAGAATTAAGAAGCAGGAGAGCTGCAGACCAGGCTCCATCCAGCAGCCTGCTGGGGATGGCAGGAGCTGCCCGGTGGCTCCTCAGAAAAGCAGCCTGGGATTGTGCAGAGACTGACTCAGAGCAGACCAGGAGCGAGCGCATCAAAAAAGCAATGCCAGCTTGAGAAACACAACCAGAATAGCACAGAGTGCTGTGACACACAGGCAGGGAAACAGGCTCGTTACCTCATGCATATGTTTGGAAACTGTTTTCAAGGGAGCTTTTCTGGTGGTAGGTACAGTTTGTTCCTCATACTCCTTTAGCTAGGTAGCATTTTCACTCATTAGGGAGAAACACAAACCAGCTAGAGCAAGGCTGTGACACATCCTGGTTCATGTCTAGGCTTGAGCTGGGAGGCTGAAACTATGTCACCAAACCTGTGAGCTCTTTGTGGGGTGTCGGATGTGGCGGAGTCAGGCTGTCCACTGAGGAGGACCTGAAATGACAGGAAAATCGAGACATATCTTTAACACATTTATACAGCACGTCTTGCACTTCTGCATCAATATAAAATCTTTAAACCTAGGAGGGATGGTGAACAAGCATGTAACAAAAAGGCATCAAGGGAAGAGTGTTTGCTGAGGGGAGGCTGTTTCTTGGGCTGTAAGTCATTCCTTGGCCTTGCTTATGCTTCTTGCTTGCTGTCATGATGTAATACTTAGGAAGAGGCCAGGTTTTTACTGATTTTCCTCCAATGATGCCATCTATTAATGTCCTGTTAGCAAGCACTGTTGCCAGCATATTATGGCTGTATTAGACAGTGGTTTAGGAAATGAGTGGAGTGTTCCATGTTCTGGCTACTCCTCAGCAGAGTCCTTCTCCTCAGATGGGGCTATTGCCACCTTGGTGGGCTCTTTAACCGAACACTGCAACCTCAGAAGCAAGAAGTCTGGTAAAATCTCAGCCTATGAATGGCCAAGGCACCAGTAATCCAGTTTTCCAGTTCATTCTGGCATCAGTCTTTCGAGTCTGTTACATGGCTTAGTGATTTCAGAGCCCCAATTTTGGTGCCAGCAGCACGCAGAGTCTACACTGCAGAAGGAGCAGGAGATGCTGTCATTGTGTTTCAGTGCTCTTGATGGAAATTTTTTTCCATTCACTTATTCAAGCACCTTTTAAGCCCCAGATAAGATTTCAGCACCCTGCAGCAAGCCCCACCACTCAGAGAGGTGCTGAATATCTCCTCAGCCCTTCTGAACCTGCCAATTGTCCCTTTTCATGTATTGCTCCCCTCTGTGCCTCGGAGTCCCTGACTTGCTGCCAGATTTCCATGGGCTGTCACCTGGCGTGTCTCTGCCCCAGAGCCACATGTGCCAATGGAAAGTGAGAGCAGCAGTGGCTTTCCCACCAGACCCCTTCAAAAAACTTCAGCCTCTCTCAGGCGTGTTTGTTTTGGCTGTTCAGAAGTTTCCTCTCCCTTTAATGGATGGCAAATGCATTATCCAGCACAAACAGGGAGCACATATGATGGGGTGGAGGGACAAAACAGATGGCACATGAGTCACTCCCATTCGCAAAGTCGGCGATGAAAACATGCTCCTGCTTTAGCATCCTGCTGGAGGCTTCTTGCAAGAGACAATTGAGGAGCTGTGCTCGGCACTGAGTGCCCGCAGCCTTCCAGGTGAGAGAGGGGTTGCTGCTGAATTCCTTTCCTTGTGCATCCAAAGCTATCTAGGAAAGGGCTTGGGACTGTGGCAAGCCCCTGGTAAAAGCACTGCTTAACAACAGCCGAGTCCCCTGCACGATGTGAGGGCACTGAACCATCCCCAGGGCCACAAGCTCTCTGTACTTCTTCAGGGTATTAAACGTCCTTGTCGTGTTTTTTTCCACCTGCTTTGCTATTTGCTTTAATTCCCCGTGCCTGGCAGCACCAGGAATGCTCCCTGTCTGCTTTTCTCTTTTTTTTCACCCCCCTCCCACAATCCTTCTATGGGTAATGGATTTTATATGCTAACTCACATCACTGAAATACCATGAATGACACAAGTAGGAGTAGAAGGCATTGGTTATGCTCTTGCCAGGAAAGATCCTCAACCTATTGGAAATAATGATTATTTGCACTGCATAAATTGGATTTCTGCCATGAACAATATTAGAAGGAAAAGGCAGTGAGCAGTATTACTCTGCTGCTGAGTATTCATTGTGTTAAAACAAAAATAGACATAGTATCAGATAGCTACCACCTGGAAACTGCATTATATATTTGGGTGAGAATACAGTCCCAGTCTGCAAACACTTTTGTACTTGATTACTTTTACATATTGCAAGAAATTTGCTTGAAATTCAGTGCGTGTAACATTGATAGTCTTTATTCATATTTGCAGAAGACAGTCTTAGGTTACAGGAAAAGGCACAAGATAGCTCTTCCTAGCAAGTGGGTTTAATTAATTTTCTCTCATAATTCAGGGAAGGAGGATTGTTGCATTCAAAGACATACAATCAATGAACACATTATTAGTTATTTTTAATTTAACTGTCAAAATGTAGAATTCCTTAGACATCAAAAGACATTTCACATCACATCGAGAAGAGATTCTTTCTTCCTAAAAACAAGCCAGACTTATTCTCAGAACTATCTGAAAATTAAAATTTGCATTCGAAGAAAAATTGCCACTATTATAAATCAGAATCTTTCNTTTAAAAAAAAAAAAAAAAGGAAAAAAAAAAGAAAGAAAAAACCTTCAAATGTGAAACCCGAAAAATTCAGGATATATACACAGAGAGAGACTTTCTCCTATTTTTCCTGTTGCCTTTTCACACTGACACTGCAAAATCGATAACATCAAAATCGTTCTGGCTTTGCTTTTCATTTTCCTTTTTATTGCCTTCAGTAATTTAGAAATTTCCTCATCTTTGGAAAAGAAAAATGAAACAGTCCCATGTTTGTGTCACACTTCAAGCACTAGAAAGACTTTTCAAAGTTCCAACAGCAACCAGTAGCAGAAACATTTGAAAATGCAAAAAAAAAATTGTTTGTGTGGGCAGAGGTGCCTGTTCAGCTTTCATTTTACTGTCCCCAGTTTCGAAGAAATACTTGACACCGTTAAAATTTCACAGCAATCAGACTTTGGTGTTTCAAAGGTTTACAAGAATTCCTTTTGAAAAACTGTGTAGTGTCAGCCAGAGCAATGTTCAGAAAAAAAACCCCGATGGTGGCAGATGTTGGTTATTTGCATTGGAGTCCCAACAGCAAAGAGCATCAGTAGAAACGACCCTTCCCAAATACTCAGAGCAGCAATGCTCTAATAAAGGGAAATAACTCAAGCAAACCTCATAATTTGTCTCTTACGGTGTCTCCTCCTAATTGAGGAGATCTGGTAAGGGGAAATGCATTCGTAAGTGGTCACTGATTCTGCATGAACTCATCTTTAGACATCTAACACGTGGCACTTTACAGGGATCTGATTTTTACACATTGTGCAAAATCAGACCCTTCAAACGTGTTTCGAGTTCAAAGCCTTGAACACAGCACATTTCTTGGCCCATGCAACACAGCACTTGCAAATTACACCATGATATAGACACATCTGCACACAATTCCACAGGACAGTACATAGAATAAAAAAAAAATTACAAGAATTCATAAGTTAAGAGTAGAAATAGTATAAGTGGAATATCTTGGATACAAAAAAAAAAAAAGGTCTTAAACCAAAGGTCTAAAACCAAAGCATCCTCTTTTCTTATTGCTAATGATGCAACCTGATTTTGCACCAGTGAATTGCCTTTGATCTCTGTCTGTGTTACCCTCCTGTGCAGACAAATACAGCAGCTGATTTCTGCTGTGGCCGCAGTGTTTCCCACTACAAGAGGGAGAGGAGAGGATTCGTGGTTTCTCAGACCTGGGCTGGTGCCTGATCATGGATCTGCTGCCAGAATCTGCCTGGGAGAGGGGCCTGCAGGAGTCACACACAGCCCCTGCACAAGGACTCTACCTGCACCACCCAGGGAACTCAGGTGGAACTGAATGAACTTTCTCAGCTTCCACATACTTTGTACACAGTCAAGAGATGGCCTGAGCCTCACAAGCTATGGCAGATAAGCAAAAGAGTGCAGTTTTAGAGTGGAAAACATAAAAGAAAATCCTCCTTTGTGTCACATGTGGGCAGGTGAAGGTGCATCATTCAGTCAGCTTGCAGCTAAAAGCCTGTAGGACAAAAAGGTTACAAAAATCAGAAATTATCCCAGATTTAAGCAGACTTGGCTCATCTCAGAGTGGCACTATAATTGCTGAATCTAAGTAAAGCTTTTTTAAAAAATGGAAATTGGACAGAAGTGTAACTGGGAAGCTTGCACATAAGTGAATACCAGCATAGATGTACCCTAAACCCACCATGTCTTTCTGCAAGTGGCACGAAATAACACTCTAAGAGACACAAATAACTTTAATATATTCTCTTCAATATATTCAGCTAAGGCATTGACACCATATCAGTGCTTTCAGACTTAATGAGATGTCAATGCCTTAGTTGCATATATTGATCTGTTCACCAGACCACAAAAAAAAGGACATGTGGCCACATGGGGAACATCAGCACTGGCTTTTCAGATGACTTTTCCACCTTGACTCTGGCATGGGGAAAACTTGATATTCATACCATCATTAACATTTCCTCCATCTGATCTATGTATTAAGGAATCACAAGTTGCCACGTTATTAATTATTTTCCTCGGGGGTTGTTTTTTGGACAATAAATCTTACCTTCCTTTTTGTGTTGTTCCACATGAAGAACACTTTCTGAGCAAAAACTGCATGGCTTTTTTAATGAATTTGAAGCAATGAAGTGTCTGCACATGAAAACCCTGGGTCCTGAAACTTTAGCACCTCGATTTGAAGGTGAAGAAATGCAAGCTGCATGTTGAGGAGAGGTGAGACTCCCTGTAAAAGTCCAAATAAATTTCAGATGCGAAAATTACTTCTCCTATTCCGAAAGCACCTCTCACCAATAGGTTAACACAGCATTCAATTTGCATGTCCAGTGCTTGGCTTGGCTTTACAACTCCCTTTCACTGTATAGTCAAAACCCACATGGAAGATTTTAACTCAGTCAAACGTCTGCTGTCACCAGGATTTACTCAGCTCTCTTCAGCTGTACTGCTGGGAACAGATCGAAGGATCACTGAAGTCGGGACAAGTCTCTCACTGACTCAGACCACCTGGCAAAAGGGACTTCCTTGAGTCCAGGGCACTCATCCCACAAATGGCTATAAACTAATAAAAATGTACGGCCTGCAGGAATGCAACGAAATGCAGTAATGAGCTCAAGCTGTTGAACGAGCAGCATGGCCAACCACTCCCCAGGATGGTTCGTTGATTCGTCAACACCGATGCAGAAGAGCTCCACGTGGATAATTTATGGTTCACATAAATATCACATTATTATAACATTTTCCTGTTCACTCAGAGATAATAAGAGACATACTCCAAATCAATATTTATTATTTTAGCTTTCCTTCCTCCTTGCTGTTAAGCTTGACATCCTTCTCCTCCCCCATTTATGGCCTGCCATTGCCAACTGAACCCCTCCGCAACCTCTGAGATAAGCATCTGGAGGAGATCCATATATCATGATAGCAATAAAACAATCCCTCCAGACACATTTAACCACAATGCAATACTGTCAAGCTCTGAAGACAAGTTGTTCCCTGAGGAGCAGAACTACTGAACCTTGATTTCCTGCAGTTCAATGTCCCAGAGCTTTCCTTTTTAACCCCAAACAACACCTCTCTGCTTCCAGCATCATAAGTTTACCTTATGTCCCCCTGGTCCTGTACACGTCCCTGTAATATTTTGCCTTGCAGTTATCTCCAGTTGCCTTCACATCTCCCAGGCTTTCTGGTGACTCCACTCATTTCTCCTTCTTGCCCTTGCTGCTCTTTTCTGTCTTGACACTTAGGCAGGAGACAGTGGGGCTAGGGTGGAAAAACAGGTTGGAGAGTTGGTCTGCCACCTGGCCAGCTGTGGGGCTGCCAAACCCAATGCAGAACACTAATTTGTTCAGACAAGTCATGAATAAAACCTCTGTCCTTTTCCCTCCTCGTGGGATTGATAAATTAGGATGGCTGGAAAAAGTCCCCCGTCTCAGGTTTGGTTTGAAGTGCCCAAGAGGGTCACAGTTCCCAGAGGGCAGTCAGGCAGGAAATAGAGAACCCTCACCTTCTTCTCCCAGTACCACAGAACCAAAAACTTGCTGACCCACCCCACACTCTGCCTTTCAGTCAGTAGTCAACTGACTCACACAACTGCACATGATTTTCACCAGACTGACCAAAATCTTCTTGAAGCAGCTTAATATGGCACCAATCACCTTTTTTTTTTTTTTTTTTTGATGTCTAGCACTAAATTTACATGAAACAGATCTGTTACTTATTATTGTCAATGTTGCCAACCAAACTCTATGAGAATGTCAAACTCGGTTATGCTGCCGATGCTTTGCTCTCTCTGAGGTGGAGCATTTCTTCCATTGTCGTGTTATTTACACAATTTCCTTGTTCAGAAAGAAGGAAAAAAATCCACCAAAAATAATTTGGAGTATAGGTAAAGCCTCAAATTGCCCAGCTAAGACAAACAAGGCTGCAGTATACACATTTACTTGTGCAACCCTTTAAACAATTTTAGCTGCCTGAATCCTGGTGATTTATACACTTTGGGCAAATATAGAGCTAATATGTGATTCATGTCCCCAGGCACACTCCAAAGCCGCACTGTGTTCCCTCCACTGTGTTTTAGATGTGTGCAACAGAATGTTACTGTTTGATCCAAAACATGTGTTATGACTTGCTTCCATTTCCTTTGGTGTATTAGCAGAGGTTTTTGGCAAGCCTGACTCCTTTTCAAAGGTTATCAGAATAAAAGGGTCAGATTATAATTTCATTGACTTGGAGGAAACTGAGAGGTTGGAAAAATACATTTTATGTCCCTCTGTGAGCCAATAGTTGTCCCTGTGGGCAGTCTCTGGCCCTGTCTTTTCTTCCATGACTAAAGTTTCACCTTCAAGTCTTGGCTTTCACCAGGAAGAAGTGAGAACATATCCTGAAAGACACTTTGACACCAATTGATCATTTTGCTCACCTAAGACTATCATTTATATGCTAACAGCATGTTCAAGGCTGCCATTCAGCTGCCAGTGAGTCCCCAGATGGCTCCTGAAGTTTTCTTGGGTCACCTCAGGCTTAGCAGTGACTCAAGATCACCAGATCAGTCAGGGCTCCTGCTGCAGCTGGGCTTCTGGGAGGTGAAATGCAGGCTGGGCTCACTGGCCAGCAGCAACCAAGCTTGGAGAGTGACAAACAGCATCTTTCTGCCACCACAGCTTGATGGACTCCCTGCACAGGGCAGCCCTTCCCTGAGAGGGGCAGCCTGATTCTGCTTTTCCTTCTGCTTCCCGCTTCCCAGCAGAGTCTCTGTGGATATCAAAAACTGCTCAAGAATGACAGGAGACACGGTGCCAGTAGCTGATGAGTTAATTGCTGGAGTGAGATGAAGGAGAAAAATGGTAAGAAATGGCTGAGGCCGTGGTCTCAGGGGTGGTGACAGATCGACTTCACCCAGCTAAAATCATTCCCAGTGCTACGCCCACGGCAGCACAGCTGTGTGTGGCCACGCTGGGAGACACGTCACGGAACAGATCCAGATGGAAACAGCTAGCTCAGGTCATTTCTCAGATCATTAGACATTTTTGTTGGCAGCGAGACAGAGAGTGACAGGGAGACAGAAGGGACAAAGGAGGGTCAGTGGGGAGGAGTGAAAACGATGCTTAAATGGCATCATGCTCGGACAAGGGCACGCAGGCCAGCAAAGCCTAAATGTTATCTTTAAGACACTTGGCATTCCCCAGATATCATTGGAAAAGGGGATCTGGATTTCACAGGCACACAGGATTTTTCTTTAATGTTGCCCAGAGTCCATATCCCTACATGATTGTCATTTCATTTCAGCTTTTGGCCTGGGAGCACATAGAAAATATACTTTTATATATAAATATATATAGTCATGGACAAAATGAGTAATGAAGGCAGAAAATAGACAGTGTCAGACCGAAGTTTGCATCTTCTGTGGGTTTCTTCAATAAATCTATCAATTTTTCTGGTAGGGACAATCCTTAGCTGACTGCAGTTCACATCACAGTGTTACTGTATGGCAGATGTTTGACTAATGTTTGAGCAAGATATAAAATACATGTGATTGTCGCTTACTCTTTGTTTAAAAATTTCCCTACATCACCGAGAAGAGGGAAAGAGGAGGAGGAGAAGGAGGAATCCACGCATCCCTTGACATTGTGTGGTGCATTTGGACTGTGGGCCTTCCTCATGCCCTGTAAGGTGGATTTTTAAGGATTCCAGTTATTGAACAGGACATAAAAGCCTTTCTTTGGCTTTAAATAAAAATAAATCCAAGCCCCACTATCTGCAGAACAAAATGTGAGAGAGCACATATTGTGCAGACACATATTGTACAGTGCTGCCAGCAGCTGTTGCCATAATTAAAGAGAGTAGTATTTGAAACAGTACTAAAAATTAGAAAAAAATATTGAAAATATGACTTTTCACTGGTTTCATCCTGGCAGGCAGCCTCATGTAACACATCTGAAGAGTAAGAGCCTGTTGCTTATCTTCCAGCACTGAAGTTCTGGCATTCTGAGCTTCAACAGCTCTCATCTTCAGACTTTCACTATCCTTTATATTTATATGTTTTAGAAGTTCATGAAATTACTATCACACTAATATGCCTTTATTTTCTGATAAAACAACATTGCCTCCATGCTAGAAAATATGTGTTGATGATGCATCCTAGTAAGCATTAATTCATTTACGTAAGATTAGGAAAAAGAAGTTTTTTTAGTTATTGGATTAATATGTTGATCAAGTTTGTCAGAATAAAACAACAGCACTTAGTTACATAAGGAATAGAAGACCCAGCAAGTTCTCACAGTCATTTAGTTTAAACTGATCGTGGATATTTTGCTGGCATGAGGTCACATGACAATTTTTGCTGCTCTAATGATAATCACCACATAAAATCTCAGATAACTGTGCCTAGAAAGCAAAATTACAGACTGAATTTCTTATTCAGCCTATAATCTGAAATTAACTGGCATTCTGTTATTGTTTATGGACTACATTGTCCCATTGCTCTGAATGGCAGATTACAAATATAAACATAAAAGTCTTTGTCTCAAGGAATCTGCAGTCTGCCAGAGGAGTTATCTTAGAAACGATGAAATAACACAACCAGCAAGTACAGGGTTTTTTCTTCTTGTTGTTCTTTTAGCAATAAAACATCACCATGTCACTAATGGGAATTTGCTGAATTTTCATCACTACTAGGCAAACACCCCACTAGAGCATCTGAGAAATGGTTACCATTAAAAAAAGATATCTCCTAATTAAAGGAAATGATTAGCTCAACAACTTGAACATGGCATTGCCAGCCAGCACTGGCTGGATTTAAGATTACTCATTTCAGATGCCATGGTTTTCATACGTAATGTTCCCAGTTACCGAGGGATAATAGACTCTTCATTGAAAACCTACTCAAATTTTCCCACCTGGGAGTTCTAAATGGATCTAGACACAGTTTGCACCTTGTTTATATCAGCCAATATGTATTATTCAACTAGAACCAAGGGCAATTCTCCAGTGCTCGAGAGTTAAGGAGACTAAACGTCAATTTTTCTAACTCAGTGCTTTACAATACAACCCCATTGCTGTATAAATCACCGATAAATAATAACCTCCTTAACACTATCTTCACTTTCCATTAACCAAAATGTTCTTAGCTTTAAATTGCAAAATTAAATAAAGGAATATTGCTCTATCCAGCATTACCTGCACTGTTCATCATTTTACTATTCAATAAAATAGAATGTAACAACAGGATTCGACCTGTAGGTTCACTGTTAGAGAATTCTAATCAACTTCTATGTTGCACTATTTCAGCTGGAAACAGGAAAGTCTACAGATAAAAGTTGTATTTAAAAATATTTCTAGGTACAACCACAATTTTATTTGTCTAATTATTTGGGAAGTGCAGTTACTCTTTAGAAGTGTAAATCACTAGTTGCTGTCTTTTTACACAACTGCTGTTGACATTTATGTTACTTTTAGTAACCCTGCATCTATTTCACATATGCCAATTATATATAATGTGGGCATATTTGCAATGAATTCTAACAAAAATGTCATGTAACAGCCTAGCAAAAATGAGGCAAATAATACAACTCCAACAACAAAAATACACATCAAAACCTTCAAATAGGCCCACCACAAAAAATTAAAAAACTAATGGCTTAAGAGCACATGTTCCGGCCTCCCTCGAAGGCCAGCAAATTCAGCTTTTGATGACAGAAAGGATGCACTATTTAGTTGCGAAGCAAAGTGAGAAACTTCAGCCGTTGTCACTGCTTGTAATGAAAAATAATAAAGATGTGTTTTGGTGGCAAGTTCCTTAGTAGATTTCATCTAAATATGACCTTTTCTAAGTGGTGGCTTACTGATAGTGAGAATATGCCTAATGGCAGCAGCCCTTCATTTGATAATATTTTTTTTTTTTTAGTTTTCAAACATATAGCTCAAAAGAAATTCTGAAAAGACATGAGTACCACATAAAATTCATTGCTTACGTATACAAAAAACCCCCACATATTTCACTCCATTTCCACTCTATTTTTTTCCATTCTACATCTTCAGTGAAGTTATTCTGAGCTCCATCTCACTCTTGATAATTTGTATTTCAATTGCATCCTCAAGTTTGCAGCTTCTGTATTTTTTTTTTCCACTTCAGTTCATAATGAAGGTACAAAAAGTCCTTGCCTTGGCAGCCAAGGGTGCACCTGTATTTGTTCAGAGTCACAGTAGTTGTGGATGCTGTAGCCCAGGCAGTCCCTGACTGCAATTCTCTCTGGCATTATTTATCCAGCCATTCGGTGTTCAGGTAGGTGAGAGCAGCTCACGTGTTGCAAGGACCATTTCCAGCCTCGTGCTTGGTAGAGCATTTTCAGTGCAAGCTGCAGTAAATATCCCTCATATGGCAGAAGACAATCAGAGCCTGTTTCACCCCATTTGTCACAGCAGAGTTGCAAACAGCAGTCATTGGTATCTGCTGGTGCAGTTTATGGGGTGCACAGATGACTCAAGAATTCCTGCAGATTTTGAAAGCTGTGATGGAAGCTCCCATGTTTGCTCAAGATCAGCAAAATCCTGTTAAATGTAATCCCTTTGCATAGGTCCTAAATTCCCAGAACTCCTCTGTCTTCAAAAAATATCAACAGCGTTGCATCTCTAAAAGGCACTCAGACAACCGATGGCTTGCCTATGTGCAAGTACAAAGCCAAAATATACTTTATTATTCTAAGTGAATCTTTCCCAGGTCTTCATTTTGGTTTTCCAGTGCACTGGCAAGAAATAGACTTGCTGAACTCCAAAAAAGATCACTGTTTCCAGCAGTGATTACAACTGTTTCAATCCGCCATCCCAGAGCTGGGGGACAAGCGCAATGATTTTCTCACCTGCCTCCTCACTGCAAACTTTGAGAAGCTGAGTTCGTCACAGTGATTGCTGCGTGGCTGGGAGCAGAGGCATGTGCCTGAGCTCTAGAGAGTGATGTCATTTCTTTTATCTTCCAAATGGATTTTCGTCTGTCTTTGAAAAAGAATTGGAGTGACTGATTCAATTTTTCTCCACTGCTGAGCCTTGCAACCCATATCTAAAACCACAGACTGTGTGTTTGTACTGGATGCACCAAGGTATTCCTCACCAGCCTCTGTGCTCCTGACACTCAGTCATTTTCAAAATGGCTTTGGTAACTCACTGGCTAACGAGTAGATCTGTCTTCTGAAACAGTTTGTTATGCAAAAGATCCCAGATAATCAAAGTAGTGATGGAATTTTAAAATCACATCTGGCCTGCTTCTCTAGACAACTTCATTCATTCCGATATAAAGTCTGTGACATGAATGTAAGAAATGCAAAACTCTATTAGGTTTTGGTTTTCAACACTTTTTCGTTGTCTGCATTATACTCTGAACTGATGCATGATTTATAAAAACGAGTTAAAATGAGTAAAAGACTCAGTCAAAATGCTCTTGGCAGATATTGTCAAAAACCTTGTTGATCCATTCAAGCATCACTTCCAAGCGGGCAACATCAAATATAACTATTCTGTAGCCAAGAAAGGAATTAATTCCATACTAATCTAAAGAAATGCTTCATCTCTAACTGTGTCAAGCCTGGCAACACAGGTATTATGCCATCCCTTCAGCAGCTGCGGGATAAAGCCTCAAGCTATGGTGCCAAATTCTGCACATACTCCTCACAAACAAGTCTCCTGGAAATGTTTGCCAGTAGTAAACAGAAGATTGCAAATGGTTTTGAAGTCAACACCCTGGGAATGTTTCCGTGTATCCCATGAGTTTATGCTCATGGCCTTTGCACAGAGTTTAATCAAAAACATTTATATTGGCAGATTCAATATTTCCAGAGCTGTTGGTACCTAAGATCCCTGCCTGTTTCAGGAGAGATGGCAGAGGGCAGGTGATCTTCACAACAGTGATTTATTGCTGGATTGCTTTTAATATGACAACAAAATAAAGTCTTTGCCAGGTCCTCTCCTGCATGCACTGCATCCCTGGTGTGCTCTGCTGGTCTGTAACCTGAGAGGACCCATCCCATCCCTAACCCTGCAGGTTGTCTCTGATATTGAGTGTCCCCTGTTTACATCTTACAGCAATGAATTGCAAGTTTTCTGCATATAATCTTTTGAAGAGCAACAGAAAAACTACTCCACTTACACAGTATCAGGTGTTGTCCCAGCCACCTCCTGAAGGCAAAGAGCATTCTCACACGCTCTGTTCTGGCACAGAAGGAAGCAGCAGCACAATGCCTTACTGAGAAGTCAAAGGTAGATGTTGCCTTCCTCTCCTGTTACTGAATGAGGCACACAATGGCCCAGTCCACTCAGTGTTTAAATGCTGTTCACATTCCTCATTAACCTCATAATGTGACTTCCTAAAAGGCAGCAGTAAATGTGCTTTGGGAGATTGGTTTTTCCACGTGTGACTGTAAAAACTATAGTGGCTGAAGAAGTCCAAGTCTATCAAGTGAGCACAGAAGACGCAGGAGTCACATGATTTCTGAAGATCAAACTTCAGATTTGCTGGCAATAGTGTAAACTCAGGGATTACTCTTCGGAGAGCCATGCACATCCACAGTGGTGGGAACTGTTAATTGATGTCATGAAGGGCGAATCACCACAAGCACAAAGGCCTGGAGGTGGGCAGAGCACAGCACCAAGCAGAGGAAGCCCTATAGCACTTGGACCTGGGTATTCCCAGAGACCTCAGCACACAGCAGCCCAACCATGGTTTTGGTGCCAGAGGAGTCTGCAGGAGCTGCTGTCACTGGACAGCCTTGCAGACTGAGCAGGGTTATTGCCTCCAGCTGTTCATTGTGAGATGGGCATTTGGAAAATGGCATAAAATTAACTGCAGGATGTCTTAAAGGAGTTAGTGGGAATGTGTGAGACTCACGGGGTTTTAAGGGTGAAGACCAAAGGCGAGAACAGGAGGATGAAGGCTGCTTGCGAAGGTAGAAGCATGGAAAACACAGAGTTAAGTGGGTAAGAAGAGCCAGTTGCATGTGACCAGGCTGCTGGTCATTATGCTTGTTTTGTCATGCCCTGATTTTCTTTTTAAATTGCATTTCTTACTGCTTTCCTGAGTGAGGGACCGTGTTCTCTGTGCATGTGTGTATGTGTGTGTGTGCAGCAGCTGGAGTCAAGCCATGGAGCAGAGGACCCGCGTGTCTGGGTGCCGGTAACTGGAGAAACCAGTGTGTGTTTATGTGCTTTTCCCTAGGGAACATCGGTCCTGGGAGAGCCTCTGTAGGATAAGGGGTGTACAGGCCAGCCATGGGGAAGGCTGGATACCAGAGAGACACCAGAGGTCTGGCAGTCAGACACCGGCATGACAATAGGCCTGCACAAGCTCCCAGAGGGATGTGTGTGTATGTTTATATGTGTGTGTGAGCGTCTGGCAGCAGCAGCCAGACTGGAGCTGCAGACCCATCAGGGCAATCACATGAACGTCCTGGCCTCCAAAAGATCAGCCAAGAATAAATCAATGGCAGAGAGGCAGAGGTCGGGCAGGGCACGGAACGGTGCCATGTGTGACCTCAGGCACCCCTTCCCAAGCATCAGCTCAAACCAGCCGGCCGAGCTGGGCACAGGAGGCTGCAGGCAGGTGCATTGAGGTTGTCACAGCTCCAGGTCACACAGAGCACAGTCGCTGCCTGTGCAATTCTCGCCTCTCCCAAGACAGAAGGAGCAAGATCCTGAAGCAGTGGCCACGCAAGAGCAGCCCTGTGGTGGAAGACACAGGTGGGAGGGAGCTCAAGTGCTTTGCAGTATTGCACTACCCAGAGACAGCCTGAGCCCACAGGGCACCCATGGGACAGTCACAACCTTCCTGTCAGACAGTCTGATGGAAGGTCTGGAGGTGGCACAGCTCCTTCCAGGTGGACCACGCTGTGTCCCAAGGGTGTGGGTTGCAGTGGTGCTTTGGCTCCTGCCTCGCAGGACAGTGCCCAGCTACTGACCGAGGTCATCCTTCCGTCTCTGGCTGTAGTGGCACATCTGTCTCCTGATTCAGGAGGCCAGCAGGGCCAGCCGTCCTCACCCCACAAGTTGATGGTACAAAACAGGACAGTGGGGACAGGGGCCCTCAGGCTGCTCCCTGCAGCTGCTCCTGTGCCATTATAGCGAAGCTGTGTACTTGCATTCACTTGTAGCTGGGGCACCGGTGCTGAATTCTTAATAAAACAGACTCTGATAGGTTGCAACAAAGATGTAAACAGAGGGCAGAAGGCTTTGAGCTCAGCTGATGTGAAGAGCTGTCAGAAGGAACTGGAAAGTGCTTTCCCTTTCCAGGGTGGTGGGACGGGGTGGCTCCGGGCGATGCCACACATCCTTGCCAAAGGCATCGCACCTTCCCACTGGTGCATCTGCAGCCCTGGGTTCCCAGGGAGCTTCCTTGGAAGCCAGCAAGGGGTATCTTTTAATATATGCAAGGTGAGGGCAGAAGAATCGCTTCCTTTAGCAATTGGCCTCAGTCCAAAACGGCAATCTGATCCAGGACTCTGTTTCTAGCTCAAGAGTAGAGGAGGATTATAACTGCCCTGAGTTTTGTATTAAATGGAGCATGTTAGAAAATCCTGTACACATCTGAGAAACGACAAGTCTAGGCATTAAAAAAACATGCTTCCTTAAAACTTACGAAAGTAAGAACGTTCACCTTTGAGCTCTCAATTACAAGGGTTCAGGGGACAATAGAGCTGTGGAAGGAACAGGCAATTTGTAATTGATGTGATTTATTAGGTTGTTTTTCTGCTCTATGAATATCTATAAACCTGTTACAGCTGCTGCATGCATTTGTTTATTCAAATACATTTGACTAACAGTATTCAGAAGCTTCGACAAGGTGGATTGATCATAAATAATCAAAATCTGAAGAGTGTTGCACAGCTGTAATTTGCTAGAGGAAGAAAAGAAGAGGTTTAACAAACCTGGAAAGCACAGAAGTACTTGTAGGTAGTAGAAGTTGCTTTCTGTGTTTATTTTTGTGGTTTCAAAACTGACTCCCAAAACTCCTGCCAGGATAACAACTGTTCCTATAGACACGGCATGCAAACCTTGAAGCTGGTAAGCATGTTCACTCAAACTGAATTAATTTAAAAACTCAGCCACTGTTTGCATACTTTTAATTACATACAAAGAACTGGCAGTGCAAGTAACAGAAAAAAAAAATGCAAAGAGAAAAGCCATGCCTTAAAAATTAAGCTCCTTGTTCAAGCCCCAGTAGACAACATCAGAGCTGGCCCTGAAGAATGAAGAGCAGAAAAGAGAAAAGCAGAAAACAGTTCTCATTTTTCCCAGCTTCCCAAGTTGCATCCAGTGAACTTTCTTTGCTTTGCTCTCGCTTTGTGCAGACCACTACTGTGATAGCAAAGCCATTTTCTTTGCCTGGAAAATGTGAATATTCCCTCTGAAGAGCACTTGAAGCATAGCAGGAGGAAATACTGTGGGGAAGAGAGGTTTCGCTGAAACTAACCATAATAGATTCCTTTTCACTCCTGCACTGAGGGACTTGCTTCAGAGCACAGGAGTAGCCTGGCTCCTTCAGAGATAATGTTCCCTGTATTAAACGGAGACTGAAAGGGGAAATATTTTTTCCTTAGGGTACCTGTCTCTGGTCCTCAAGGGCTCTGCATTGTATAGGGCCAGGGAGGGTGAAGGATTTTTTGGTCTAAGAGTTAAAGCAGGAAGAAAGAGAGATAGGACCCCTGGATTACAGCCTTTGCTCTCGCATAGAGGTAAATAGTCACTTACATTCAAATAAAAACTTCCCCTTTGAATTATTTTTTTCCATTCCCTACCAATCCCAGCTTATCTCCCCAAAATGGTCTTCACTTCTAAAATCAATTTATAACCGATCAGACAGCTAAAATAGCTTCTTACAGTAGGTGTCTCTAGTCAATGACTGATTTGCATTAAGAAAGATATGACAGCCAAGTGTGAAGAGAAAAGAATGATAGTTTAATTTTAGAAAAATTCCACATTCATCTGAGAAATGATTACTAAGCACTGTGTATGTTCATACATAAATTACTTCTAAAAATGTGAAAAAGATATTAAAATGCTAAATATTTTCTTGCAGTGGGAGCAGGAAGGCTCCAGATCAGATGCCGTGGCCTTTTGCAGAAATGGACGGAGCAGATCCAGTCTCCCTGACTGTGGCACTGAGCAAGGACGAGGGGAACAGCTCAGGGGAATAGGAGCAGAGGGACACAGCAGGAGAGGGAGGCTGAGAGAGAGAGAGGCCAAAGCACCTTCCAGCCCCTCTGGGGAAGGGAGAGAAGCCTCGTGCTCCGTGTGTGTGAGCACAGGGACACCCCTCCTGCCAGCTCTGCTCGGCGTTAGACAGCCCTGGGGACAGCAGGGACGTGTAATTATGGGAATAGAGAGCGAGGTTCCCACCCAGGCAGGCTGGGAGTGCCAGGCCTGCTCAGGCTCCAACCTCTGCGCAGCCAAAGGCAGCTCCGAGGAGCGTGACACAGGCGTCAGGGGGACGTGCCAGGAGCCAGGTGCCAGCTCCCAAAATAAGTTCCACAGCTTGTCAACAGAGCTCTGTCATCTCTATCCAGAAAAAGACTAATAGTGGGCTGACGCCTGGCACTGACAAATTACCAGGTTGCTCAAACTGGGATTTGGATTGGCTGCTGAGGTTTGTTTCGATTTTTTAATGTATCTTTATTTTACCAGGAAAAGGTTTTTTCCCTTTGTCTGCTCGTGGTCCAAGCTAGCACAAAGCAGCCTGGAAGCTCCCACAGAGGAATCCCAGTCCCTGCCAGGGCCTGTGCATAGGCAGTCAGAGGCAGCAGAGACCTCACTGCAAGATAAATTGTAAGCTCAGAGCCTACAAGGGAAGCGAGGGAAAGAGTCGAGAGGTGAGAAAGGTGTGAGGAGGCAGAAAGACAAGGAGAAGGTCACTGCAAGACCATTAGAGCATATATTATGTTTTTTACTAGATGTGTCTCATTTTTCAGTGTCGAGAAGAGACTGTATACGCAGTGTTTGTCCCACACTAACACACCCTGAGAGAACAGACATCAGTCACTGGCTGTGTCACGTTTTTATTAGCTAAGTTTCACAGAATCATCCCTCCAAGTAGGGAAAAACTGCACGCATCACAGCTCAGGTTTGACAAGAACATTAAAGGAAATGTGTACTTTGAGATATCAATCCAAATTTGTAGGCAGCAGAGGCCAGACTTGATGTAAAAAATTACTAAAATTATTTCTTATTAAAAAGTTAAGGTTGTGGCCCTCTAATGAAGATCACACTATCTTACATAAAGGTCTGTTTCAAACAACCCAAACTTGCGTTATCTGACATTTTAATTAGTTTCATTTCATTGCCTTGGATTCATCCTGTCTTCTTGCATTATAAGAAGTAGAGCATTTGACACTCTAATGTATAAGATCATTTTAGAAAGACAGCAAACTTTTATTGATGTTGACTTGGTTTCCACACACCAGAACTCTGTTATTTGACATATCTGCTCTGCACATCGCTTGAAATGGAATGGGAAACTCTTTCCTGGCTTCATTCAGGAGAAGAAAATTACTGTATAAGCAAATCTCATGGAGGGCCAGATCTTTTAAGGATTTTTGCTGTTAGGAGACAACATAGAACAGGAACTTCTCTTCCCAGAACTGCATAGCCATGAGTACCAGCAGAATGGCTCCAAGTTCCCTCACACAGACTTCTCAGTGCACTTCCCACCAGAGGCAGGACTAAAGTAATTCTTTCATATATGGATTGGTCCAAAGACTGAAAGGCAACAGGAATCTCCTCAGCAGACTTGAGAGCTCAGCTCATTGAGAGCAGCAGGATTCCATCATCCCAGTACAACTGAGCACACTTTTTTGTGTTCTTTTGCAGATATAGCACTGTGTAAGGGAGATTTTTGTCCCATGAAAATAATTTAACTAGCCCTTAAAAAACTTACACCATTGTAGCATTACACTGAACAATTTCAGTTCTTTGATAAGCACTTTGAAACTACGCAGAACTCAAGTGTTTCCCACCCAAGAGACTAAAGAGTAAGTTGCTTTATTTTGCATAATTTCCTTTCAAAATTTTTAACAGATTTGTCCAAAACAGGCAAATATCAGTGTTAAGCAATGCATTTTAGACAATTTCACACACTCACAGAGTGGTCAAAATACTACATAACAGAATGATTCCATGGTAAAAGGATTATGCTGGCTTACACCAAAAGCTCTGTGTCTAATTTAGGACTTAGGCATTCTGAGCAATAAATTTAAAAAATGGTGGGAAATTAAATTTTTTCATTAGCACTGCCAACGGTTTACAGACGAGTTTGAGTCAATTGACTGAAATTGGAGCTGAAAAGCGCCATCCCCCATCAAGAAATGTCTCCAATTTCCACTGTTCAGGGCAGAGCCAGATTGCAGGAATTCAGCTCTCCAAATTCACTTTTGTTAAAACTGTGCTCTTAGACACAATGTATGGATTTTCACCCAGGACTTCTGTGCAACAGAACACCCTCACTGCCTCTGTTTCTGTCGACCGATTATCGCTGAAATTACATTCCAGTGCTTCTGAAAACAGCTCAGCTGGCTGAAACCTAACAGGAGCCACGTGCCAGAAAACTCCTCAAAGATTTTTTTCCTCTCTGGGTGAAGCTAACAAAAAGAACACTTTTCCTTTCCTCCCCAGGTAGAAGCTTCTTCATTCTTCACGTGGAAAGGAAATTAATTGATGCGTTTGATTTTTAGATGGTTTGCTCATTTTTCAGGGCTTCAGTGGGAGTAGTTCGCTCCAGACCCCTGGCCCCATTTTCTGCAGCAGGTTGGCAGTGTGGATTTGATGGGCTATGTCCCTGTGGGAAACAAAGGAGCGTGCCTGGGATGGATTCTCCCCACCAGGAGTCTCAGAGGAGGGCTCTCAGGCAGGAGAACTGATCCACTTGTCTCCACATAAGTGCCCCAGGATGTTAAAATGCTTTCGCACTTCAGTCTTCTGCTGCTGGTAAGAAGGGTCTGTGTAAAAAAAACGTAGAATCTGCCTTAAAGAGCTGGGTGATTCATTTTTGTTCTTCGTCTGAAAATACAGAAACAAGGCAAGACCAGCCCAGGCCTAAACCCCATCAAAGAACCCCTGAAGGTTTCCACAGGACACACACACTGGAGGACTGGCTGCAGGTTTGGGGAGGACATCTTCACCATCTTTGAAGGGCACTTCTGTGAGGACAATAAAATAAGACACATTTCTTGCTCTACTCTATGTGTTGGTATCTGGAGTGAAACAAAATAGACCCCTCATACTGCAGTGCCAAGTCCCCTGCCGTGGTGTGGTCCCTGCTTTGGAAGCCTCCTCCTCTCCTCCCTGGGTCTGCACTCTCACAGTCAGTGTAGAGGCTGAAAAGCTGGCCCTGAACACCCCCCACAATCACCTTAAATGACTGTCTGGCAAAGGCAAACAAACTTTTCCTTCCCAGGCACATCTGAGCAAAGCTCTGGACTTTTCCAATGCAAGGTGACATTCTGTTATTAGTATGAGACTCCGGGAGCCAAAGCCCTTCAGGGCCTCACTATGACCACGAGTGGCACCTGGCTGCACGAAAGTAGCACTGCTCTCCCATTTACCCAGCTAAAACCCAAATATTTACTCCCAAATTGAGCTGAGCTGCAGCTCGTCTGTACCAGCTGGTTATCCCATTGAGCAAAGAAAGGAGGGAAATGGATTTCTTCCTGTTTTCGTTGCTGGTCAAAAGATTAAAAGCAATATAGTTGTGTTGGTCCCTAGGTGTTGTCTGATTAATATCCTGCTAGCCTGCTGGCAAATTGCCAGAATCACTTCTCTTTAAATGAAAGACTGTTCCATGAGCTTAAATGGATTTTATTAGCATAACACTAATAATTCAGCACTTAAAACCCAGAGAAAATATTATAAGTAAATATAAGCATGCACTGCCTACTAAGGCTCCTTCCTGCTTTCTTTCCAGGTGGGCAAAGAACTCCAGTGCATCAGATATTTCACCACTACAGTCAGAAGAGTCTAACTTTTACATGAAAGGGGTTAGGAAGCCAAAACAAGAGCAGCCCTGGGAAATTCCTTTTTCCAGCAGCATCTAGAAACCTGTCCCTACTGGTTTTTGATGGTGTTGATCAGGTAAGATGTAACACAGAGAAGTCTTCTTCCCTACCTTCAGGTTTCTTGGCCACTACCTGGACTTTCCCAGCTTAATCTTGTCTGCCGACCCATATATCACCTCTTTTTCTTGCCTAACTCTTCTAGCATGTTTCACATTAATGACCATTCCGAATTCTCCAGCATGTGATTTCCTTTAGTCTTCTTTGTAGCAGAGGTTTGTAGCCAAGTTCTGTTTAGAAACCACCAGCACGAGGCTGTAGCCAGCAGCCCATAGGGTACCTGAGATTGCTGCATTTATTCAGTGTTATTCATACGTTTGGGAATGCAGCTGTGGCAATTCTATCTTCTGCCTACTGTCTGCATCAGCCACTCGTGTCAACAGGGATTTCAGAGGAGATAACTCCTCCCTGTCACCTCTAGCAATGGTTGCTTCCCAAATAGTGCTCCCTGAGGGACTGACATGCCACAGGAGAAGATAAATGTTCTGAGGACGCTCACTAAAAATACCATGTGTTAATCCCCCAATTAAAAGTCTCTGGAGGAGAATAATGAGTGATCTGCTAGCAGTTCTGTAGGTTTGCAGTTGTCTGATATCCCACATCTGGGAGCTACTGCCCTCGGGTAGCAGCTAATTGGCCCCAGTTACCACAGTGCCTCACAGTCCTTAATGTATGTATCATCACTCCTGCTCAGTAAAGCAAAAAAGGATGGATTTCAGCTCGACAGACTTGGAGATGCATTTCAGAGAAAGAAGGGAACTGACTTTACAGTATTATACTCCATGTATAAATCACAGCGTGAGGCAAAATCCAGGTCCTGACAAGTACTTTCTACCCAAGGGAGAAACTGGCTACAGAAGACGTTTCTTTGGGTCAAATACATTTATTTACGAGGCCTGCAAAAGTGCTGCTTCCCTGTCAAAATCTAACAAGCAGCATGTTCTTCACCTAGCCCCTCTTGGCCAGCTCTAACCAAAAAAAAAAAAAAAAACCAAACTGTTGCAAGGCCTTTTCTTGAGCAAAGATCCAGTGATTGCTTTGCCTCCTCAGTTTTGTGTTACTTTCTGCCTCTTTCTCTGCAGAAGTCCTGCTCCTTCTCTGGCAAGCACACAAAGATCACTACCTCTCCCTCCAGGCCTTGCTCTTTTATTCCCACAGGCCTGTGTAATTCAGCCTTTGTGGGAGCATAAGAACTTGCTCCCATGGTTTTGGAGACTTGGTACAACCAGAGAGCCCTGTTATTTGTAAGGCTTATCTCTGAGCCCACTCACCACCTCCTGCAATGCACCCAGCGCTGAGATACCTCAAGATATTTTTTTTCCTTTAAACTCTCCATCTGCATTGATTTCAATAGGAGCTGGATGCTTAATCTGCTTATACAGTTCTGAAAATCCTATTAAGTGCCTCTTTACTGCTCTAGGTGCCTAAATATACTTTTCTTAATTTGGCTCTAAGTGATTTGCATCCGTCATCAAGATTTTTGAGAGCGTGGCTCAAGGGGAGAGGCCTCCCTGTCACAGCCCCTCCGTGCAGTCTGTCACTTGCTCAGATACCTAAACTGGGAGCTGAGCTCCTGCAAAGATGCTGTGACAGTGTGAAGTATGTCTATTAAACTGTGAACACTCTTGGTGCTGCTGCATCCTTGTCTCTCCTGCGCTGAGCACACGCGTCCCCTCCCACCAGAGCCCTCACTATGGGCTTGTCATGGCCTCATCTCCCTTTCCACCTCTGCCTCAGACACAAACAGTGTCCTGCAGCAGGTCCCCGCTGCAGGTGGAGACACAGCTCCTCGGTGAAAGGTGGGGAAATGCGTTTTGGGAGGGGGGAAGGGATGGTTTGGCTGCTTGGGGGCAGCAGCCAGGACAGCAGCAGTGTCTCACCTGGCCATCCTATGGAATTCAGTGCCTGTGGCTCAGAAATGTCTTTGCTCAGCTGTTTTTATCTTCCTTGGGTTGCACTTCCTACAAGGTTTGCACTTCCCAAAGTCACAGGCAAGGAAAGCTGTGAGAGGATATAGATCTGAGAGGCTCAAAGGAGCAGAAGTCCAGTTCTAGGGTTTGTGCTAATCACTTCTCAATTTGGAGAAAGGGCAGTAAAAAAGGGTCTGTGCCTTTAGAACCAACGCTGGATGCAGTAACTGCTTCCTGCACTCAGGGACATTGAAGTGGGGCCAAGAAAAAGGAAACTGGCCATGGCCAGGCTGGTTCTCACCTATGGACAGCTTGGGAAAGATGAGCCCTGCGTGCATCCTCAGTAGCTCTGCCCCAGCCCCACTGCAAGTCTCATCAGAAAGGAGAAGAGAGGAAATTAGCACCTTGAGAATTACGATTTAAACAGTCCTCAGAGCACCTTTAGCTGTTCAGAAGATGAAAAGAAACTCAGAAAGGGGGATTAAAGGTAGGATGGTCTGGTTTTGATACAGAAGAACAACTATTTTAAAAGAGCAATGAAAAATGGGAACATATTTCAAGATCTAAGCACACGTTCAGAGAAATCTAGAAAAGTGCAAATACGGAAATGCTCTGAATCTGGCCAGATCTTTCTCCTCTTACAGGCCCTATGCTGCAGCCCATGAAGCCTTGATAAACCAGAGCCTAAAAGTCCACTTGGCCTTTGCTACTGGTTTCTCTCAGCACTAATTCTGTTTGCTGCTAATCCCAGGCAGCCCCTTAAGAGCACCAGCACCTGCTGCAGCCCCCTTAAAGACTCAGCAGTGCAGGATCCAGCCTGTGAGCTTCAGTCAGCAACTTCTGAGTTCCCAGGTCTTTCCTTGCAAAGTGTCAGCTTGGGCAGGCCTTACAACACATCTGTGCTCCAGTCCCTCGTCTGCAATACTGTAGCAATAATAACAGGGGCCCCACACAATCCTTACAGAGTGTTTAGTTACCATTTGCAGTGGACACTCACAGCTGTACAGAGGATAAATCACCTTTCTGCAAAGAGTGAATTAAGTGTCCATGCAAAAAATCTAAGCAGTTACAACTTGCTGATACACACCGAACAGGAAGACAGTCTAAATCCAGGAAAAAGAAATTAAAAAATAAAAAATATTATTTTTTCATCCTCCTGTAGTATCTGTGCAGTGAGAAGACAGAGGAAGAAAAGGAAAAGGTTGCTCTTGTTCTCAGCAGAAAGCAATGAGAATATTCTTGCCCTTGGATCTGCCAAGCTTTCAAGGAAGATCCCTGAGCTGGATATCCTCAAGGAGCAAATGTTAACTAACAAAGGGTTAGACAGACTCTCCTTCTTGGGAGAGAGGAGTAGGGCTTCCCTCAACGCCTCTTCACATGAGACCTAGAGCCAGCAGCCAGAGCATAACCTAATTAGGCCAGAAAGGGTGATTAGCTGTTTATTTTGAGCATGTTCAAACCATGCATTCACATTATACACTGCCCTGGGAGAAAAAGGATGCTGTTTATAGTTCCAGGCCTACGGGATCAGCAAAGTTTATTTTCCCCTACAAATGAAGGCCTGTTCTACTTACATTCTTTCAACTCAGATTGGATCTGTTTATTTTCACTCATCTGCAGGAAATGGGAATATTTCAGTCTATTATTTTGAGTCCAGGGAAGCAGTTTGTATTGCTTAACCATGGGCAAAGACAAATTAGTCACAGCCTTCACATGCTACCTCTAAAGGGTTTTTTTCATAGCAGTAACATTAGTGGCAAAAGGATTTACAAAACCCCATAGTGCAAATTCTGCTCCTTGAACCTTTTCTGGAAGGCATGAGAAACTGTTAAACCCCACAGATGACTGGTACAGCACTGTGGGAAATGGAGTTGATCAAGTTGTCCCCCTTCCCAGCAGGCACTCCATGAATCGATGCTGAGCTGAGGGGTTTAATGGAATATTTTTAAAGAAGCTCACTGCTTCTTTATCGAATTTAGCTCCTGATTAGCGAGGATGTCTTGAGGCAGAGCATTGAGAAAGGAAAAGGCTGGTGGAAGAGAAGGAAAGTGCAGTGATGGTGCACACATGTGGCTTCTGGTCAGAGCAGTGGCAACAGGACAAAAATGTCTTCATAGTATATAAAGCACAGCCTGCCAAAAAGCTACAGTGGGATCCCTCTTCAGTGTTTCCAAGTATTTGTTTGAGTTGGCTTCATATTTAGTTATAAAACAATCCCCGTTCACTAGAGTTTGTTAACAGGATTTGTTTGCGTGCTTTGATCTTCTATTTTTAATCATCTCTCATGTCCATGAAGCCTTTGGTAAGATCATCCATTGATAAAAGTGCTCAAATTATAGCAAATGGACTGTGAGGTGACAATATATCTTAGAGAGGGTTTTAGTTCCTTTGAAGTTAAGCTTTTTGATGGTCAATTAAATTATTTTAGTTGTATCTTACTTATTTTAAACTTAAATCAAGATAATTTTTCAACTGCTGGAATTTAAAAATTCTGCAGAAGCCAGGCAACTGCAAGTGCTGTGAATGTAAATTTTATCTGTTCTTCTGCATTCAGCAGAAGAAACAATCAAAAATGCACCAAATACTGTGATGAAAACAGAAATTACTGGCAACCAATTATAAAGATATGGAGCAGCAGAAGGTACAGTGTGTTACATACGTTATGGGGCTGCCAGAATAGGCTACTTAGGGATGTACAATAATAATTTAGATTGTTGATCATAATAATCTCATGCTGGTCATAACTGTCTGGCTGTTACTTTATGCTTCCCCAGCCTGTTTGCTGAATCTGTTTGCTGATTTCTGCACTTGTTTATAGTTTGCAAATTGTTTGAGGCAAAGTGAATTTTGCTGTTTGTTTGTTTTGCTGGCTCTCGAGAAGGAAACGGGAACCTCCGTGATCTCCTTCGCTGAAAATAATTAAAAAATCCCTAATGGATGCTGTAAAAATTCTCCTCTAGGAAAAACAAACTCAGCTGAACTCTAGCTAAATTAAGTGATATCCCTCATGATCCACCAATTTTCATGATGGATGACAGGGAAGCTTTATGAAGTTCAGAACTAGCATCGTGTTCCTCCCTCCTCCTCCTCCTCCGCATGGCAGGGTCCTGCCGGCTGCCAGACGATCGATCAGCAGCGAGCAGAACTTCCCCACTGCACTGAACATAATCCTCCAGTTCACTGGTTCAAGGGAGCCTATAAGGATCACTTTTCAGAGTAATGAGGGTTAGATGCTTCCCATGATAGCTAGACAGCCTCCCTGGGTTTTTAAGATTAGCCAGTGCAGCAGAAGTTACAAAGTGCCTGTAGCCTTTACCTGGGTGTTTTTCCCTTTTCTTGCAGAAATGCCAAGTGCTCTGAGACATTCAACTCCCTGGGAGCAGGTTTCTCATGCAGACTCTTGAAAGAAACTTCCTTGAGGTACAGATGTTTTTCTTGTTTGTTTCCTTCAAAATAGTTTCCTTTTTGTCCTGTTCTTGTAAAAAAAAAAAATTAAATTATATCTGTTCCGTTTTCAAACATTCCCCGTAATTGCTAGGACAACAAAACATACCAAGGCAAGATCAATTGATTTGCAGGGTTTTCATACAGCCTTCTTGTAGAGTTTTAGTTCTTCCTTCTATATGATCAAGAAGTCCAACACAGACAGTAATTCAACCAGAAGCTTGGTGTCAGCTCTTCTGGGGGAGGAATATTTCAATATTTCAGATTGTTCTATTGTTCATAAGAAAAAAAGTAGTTAAAATCTGATTAGCTAGTTAATTCTCCTGCAATACATGACTGACAAGCATTCATAATATTTACTTCTGATTATTGAGTCATTTCTAGCCTTGTTAAAAATTTTCGACATTTCTGTGGAATTTACTTGTAGGTTTTCTGAGGCATTTTGAGAAAATCCATTGGAGTATAGCTGTTTTCTCCCAATACACATAGGAATTTATGCTAAATTGGATAACAAAGCTGCTTGGGTTGGAAAACAAATTAATTCACACAGTCATATATAAAATGCCCAGAAGAAACAGAAGAATAACAGCTTTTCTACATTTTACTTCTGTGAAGAGAGAATGAAACATGCTCATCTCCAGGGATCTTCGAGCCCCCACTCCCATCCTTCAAGTTTTATCTTCCCTCCCCAGATTCAGAATTTAAGGAGCAGAATTAATTGGTTTTATGAAAAGAGGTGATCGTGGCAAGAGGGGATCCTGTCAATCAAGGAACAAGTCCACGGCCACGTGAACATCCAGGATAAAATGCTCAGTGCAACCAGACAGGAGGTCCAGGGGCTGCTGGGGGAGAGCAGAATTGGGATCTGAAGGTCTGATAATCAATGGCAAGGTGATCAATACAGTGATGGGGGGTCTCTGCTGCTGTTCATCTCAAGCAAAAATAGAAGGTTAAATGCACGTGTTTTTCTCCAGTGACTTGGACCTCTTGCTGACATGAAAGTATCCACACTTAGAAAAACACATCCCACCCTCTCCTAAGGCTGCTTGCATTCCCTGAATTGCTCAGGAGGGAACACTCTTCCCTTTCTCCTGCACTTGCAGCTGCCCAAGAGGAGCGTGGGTGCTCAAACTTTGTTTTGAAAGGGCAGTGCCCCTGACGAGGAGCGCTGGGGGAAGTGCTTGCCAGGATTAAAGGAGGAAGAAATTGCATGTGTTCAAGTGAAGAGTTTCTAGCAGAGTCCAACGGAGACACAAAAGCATCAGAAATTCACCTCAGGGGAAATCCTAGGCAGTATTTTCCTCTGAAAAAATCACCTAAGCTCTACACCACGGATGTGCCTGACAAAGGAATCTGGCTGGCAAAGTTCATCCACGTCTGCTGTCTTTAAAGAAGGGGGCAAAAGTATATTTGATGCAGCGTTCAGTTATTTGCTCTTTGGAAATCCAGTTCCCGGGGAGTTATTCTCTCATTCTGCTTTATTGGTTTTCGCTGTCTCCCAAGATCTGTGCAGTTCAGCTCCATGGTAACTCAGGAACTTCCTTAGTTGCTTATATATTGATGTATACAAGGAAAGCACAGTGCTAATACACTGTTTGAGCATCTCTAAGGTATATTTAAAACATCTAAAAAGTCTGGCAGAGTAAAGGATACAGAACAGTGCTGCCTTGCCTTGAGTGGTAGTGGTTGTCTCCTGGGAAGTTCTACCGAGTAACTCCAGGCTTTTCAAAAACTAAAGTCATGCTGAACTCCTGTCCACACTATTAAGCAACATTTTTTCTCCCTGTCCTCCAGCAGATACAATAAAAAAATACTAGGTGATTAAAAAGGGGAAGCAAAACAGAGGAAAAAGGACTTGCCCTACAGTAATTAGGCTTACTAGACGGGTACTACTGATTTAACAGCCAGGATATGAGCCCTGTAATCCTCATTCTCTGCTGATATACAGCCCACCACCACTCTGCTCAGCCTGCCAGGCCTGGGGTTTTTTACAAAGAACAGGAATGCTAGAGGGGCTGGTGCATGTCTACGTCTTGCTCTGACATGTGCATGCATAATCAGAAAGGACTTCAGGCATTAGGAAACAGAAAAGCCATAACAATTCCCATAACACAGACCTGAAATCAGATCCCTGGCTCTTAAGCTTTCATCCTGGTGCCCAGTCACCAGCTGGCTGCTCCTGTGCATGACACAGGTTCAGTTACTTTGGATATCTGTGTGTTGATTTTTATGAATTATGATGGGGTCCATACAACGAAATGCACTGCAACAACTGCAGTGTAAGCTGCAGTTCTGGAGGTGCTGTGGGGATTCATTAGTTAATGCCACAAGGACCTGGTGTGGAGCATTTAAAGCTTTAGCAACATTCTGCACCTTCTCACTATAGTTAGAGAATATCCCTGGGATTAATTTTTTAAATACCTCAGAGAAGATGACGAGAAAAATAGAAACTACTACCAGAGGGGAAAAAAAATTTCCCACATGTTTTGGGCCAGAAATAAAGCTGCATGTTACTTTAAATACTTTAAATACTTGCATTGAGAACAAGAGAAGGATCAGCTTCTACTATTTCAGTTGCAGTGAGTGACCAATGATGAGATATTTGTCCAAACACAAAGGCAAGAAGCTAAAGATCTGCATCAACATGTCCTGAGATTGTCTGCAATGGTTAATTTTTCAAGGAACAGTTCTACATTGAAAAGCCCACCTTTGAAAATTGGCACTGAGTAACCAAAGATGTCAAACAAAAGACCATTGCAGCTGGCTCTGCTATTGAACATGTCAGAGTAAGAACAGGAGCCCCACTCCCTCCGCTAACAGCAGGCAAGCACCACTCACTGGCTTCAGATCTGGAGATGGAGGTCTTCCCTTGAGAGCTTCACAGAGTTCCAGCTGCTCCACATCATCCTCCTGCTCTGGAAGTGTTTCCGTCTGAAAGACGCTGCTGTACAACGTCAGGGTCATCTGAGGTGAGGTTCACTCGGTGGAATGCAGCTTTCTGGATGGTGTATGCTCATCTGTAATCCCACAGCTAATTTCTGAAGCTGAAACAAAGCCAAATGCGGAAAAAATGAAAATGTTTGGGGTTTTGTCCACATTATATAGTCCCTATGTACCATTAGCACGAAGCTCTTCATTCTCACTGATACTACTATTGTTATTATATTTTTCATTTTGAAGTGCCAAACAATAAGAAAAGAACTAGGAGTTCATAATTAGTTTGATTAAAAGAAGGGAAAAATGCCCAAGTATATATGATATATATGTATGTTTAACTATACTACTGCTACAGAAAATACATTTATATGGTCAGAATCCAGATCCAGCCTATGCAGATGAAAATGGTGAAAGAAAAGCCACTTTACTTCTGGAGACATCTGTTGTCTGCTGCTCAATAGGGAACTAACTTCTAATTAGATAGATCTTACAGAAGATGTTTGGCAATATTTGAAGCATCCTGCATGCTTCATCTTGTTTGAGCTACCTGACTCATCAACACTGCTTTTGCAGTTGAGTTTAGCCACACAATGCTAAGGCAAAAATTAAGAGTCATCTGACCTGTAAGTAAATAATAATACAGTCACAGGAGCTACCTGTTATTTAAGGTTTCAGAACAATTTTGGCCTTAAAGTTCATCTCATTAGAATGCTTCAGCACATTCCTCTCTGCACTGCTCCATGGTTAGATCCCAATCAGAGGAAAATATCTGAAAGTTGCAGGTTTCAGGAGAAGCTGCTCTTTCAGAACACAGAATCAGCAATTTGTGACTTTCCAGACTAAAAGTTTTGTGCATTCATAATTCAAAATAGGCAAATTTGAACAGAAGTTTTCTCACTGGTCATGCTGACAATGAAGACATGGAATATTTTTTGCCAAGAACCTGGGGGAGAAATAGGCATTAAAGCGATCTCCTCACCTAGTATAACCCCATGAGAAGTTTAGTAAAAGGGTAAGAGTACATCACCTGTCCTGTTTCTAATTCTATCCTACTTTGATGGTTGGAGATACATTATATATTATATATGTCTGGGGGATTATATTAATCACATTTACATAAATGTCCCCTAGCTCTGCCCTTGTATCTATCTAATGGGAAGTGAAGGCCTCAGCCTCCAAAGATCATCCTGAAATTCACTTCTAGCCTATCTCCTTTTATGAATATTCTTGGCAGATGCTGGCAATGAATACACTCAAGCAGTCATTTAAATTCTGCTGCTTTCTCAGGAAGGGAATTCTTTACAAATTATATTTGGTAGCATCTACTAATTCATTCATTCACTTTCAAATGCCAGCTATAGCCTGATCCTGTATCAATGTTCATGTAAAAAACTTCCCCTTTAAACATTGAGACTCTGAGACTCAGCAGTGAAAATACTGGAATTGCTGATTTTATTTTCTGGAAAAAAAAAAAAAATTGTCCTGAAAACAGCACATTCCTATGTGATGTTTCCACCTTGATTAAATTACACACTTCTCACTGGAAAAAAAAATCCATTTTCCACTTTCTATTTATTGAAGCATCAATCCACCTTCCTGAGGTTTCTCTGCAGTTCAGATGAGGGCAGTTTGCACTTTGCACCAATCAGCTGTTTACTGCCTCCAAAAATTGGGCTTCTATAGGATGAGTCACCAGGCACGGGACATTCGAAGATCAGTTCCTGGGTCCCAACTAAGGGAACACTTAAACTGTGCCTCATTTAATTTAAAAGTATATTTAAATGCTTCTCTGGGTTGGGCTTCTCAGTTTAGGCCACAGCTTAACATTGAATGGACAGCAGGTTTCAGTGAAAATGCCATTGTACGAAAAGCAAATGCACGCTCCAGAGTGACATTTCACAGGACAGCTAATTAGGAACTTCAGCTGATGGATGATGGACATGGGGTAAAACTAAGGACAATGCAGACTCTGCACTGCCTGCTCCTGGGATTTTTAGTCCTTGTTTCATCTTTATTAAACAGCCTCATTATTTTGAAGAACAATAAATTGTTACAATTAAATCTTCTTCACTGTTATCTTGTTTGGGAACTTCTTTATGGATCACAGTCTTTCCTGAAATTGCACTGTGCAAATATTATTGCTTGTGAGATGGAATTAAGCTTAGTGAGTAAACCAAATAGATGCACAAATAAATAGTCATTCTTCACTGAGCAACTTATTTCTGAATACTTTTGGACATGTCTATTAATCTGGCCTTCTGCAGGCACTGAACAATAATTTCACCACCAGTTCTGGACATTGAGGAGCAAAAAAGCAGGCATCTTTTAAAAACCATCTACATTTTTAAGCAGAACATGAAATACCTTCTAAGCAAACTTCTCACCACAGTTAATTGCATGCACTTGTTCAGAAACATCCATGTGGTTATCATCTCATAAGCACAGTGTAGCAGGTAATAAAAATCATGAAAACTTACATTTTTGCATCTGCTGAATTCCTAAAATTACCCAGTTACAAAGCTAGTTACAAAATGAAGAGGGAGAAAGTTAAGGAAAACTACCATAAATTCTAAAGTCAACACTGACAGAAACAAGGTGGCAGGTGTCAGATTAGATAAAATAACTTGTGATTGCATACCACAATGTGACTTCATTAAAGGTACAAACAAATTTAAGCCTGAGGTTATGGAATTTACTTTAATTTGTCTTCATAACGACATCTAAAACTTTTAGAAAATGCTGGCAGAAAAAGAAACTAAAGAAAACAGTAAAGAAGCTCTATTTTTTGTAAATACATAATCAAAATTGAAATGAGCCTTAGGTTGAAAACTAGAAAACAGATCTGGTTTCTAATTAATTGGGTCAAATTAGGTAATTAGGTAAAAATTAATTCATGCTACTTCGAGTTTGAAAGAAAGAAAAACATAACTAAGTGAAGAAATGCATTTTACCTGCTGTGCTCAGCTGGGTTCGTGTTGCTCATCTGTTCAAAGGTATTTATGTTTTTCACATGAACCTTGTCAGTAAAGGGAAATCTCTGCTTCTAATAAAAGACACCCAAGGACCCAGAGCAGTCACTGCTCACTCCTGATCATTCATCCCAGCTAACTCCTAGGGCATTGCCTTGCAAGCCCTGCTTTGGGCTGTTCCAGTCAGGCGTTTCCAACACAGGATTGCTGCAGAGGGACTCGTTCTTAGCATTTTATACATTCAGGCCCTTCCACAGAACTCAGCTGCAGAGTCCTCTTGGTTTTCTTTCACTGAGCCATCCAGGCACGGCCTGGGTAAGCCGCTTTTACAGCCTCAGCCTCGCTGCCCTGCCCTCGGCTTTCCAGCGTAGCCCCCTCATGCACTACACCTCTGCATCGCTGCTTTCCAAGGGCTTTTCTTCAAAGGGTTTTCTTGAAAGAGTGATCAGAGCAAGGCTTTGCTGAGACAGCCACACCAGCAGAGATCCTACAGCACGGGGGTGCTGCTACACTCTCAGCACGGGTATGGATCTGGAGGGTATGGTTCCTTTTGCTCAGGAAAGTAGAGCCACAGGAAAGTTCCCAGTGGTTTTGTTTTGATTTATTTTGCTTTGTTTTTATCAAGCAAAGTTCAGGCTTCACAGCATAAACAGTGGGATTTCTTCAGCTCATTCCCATCCATCGCACCATGCAACCCTTTTGCTAATGCGATTTTAAAAGACAAAACTTTTCTTTCTGACTGGCTTCTGTCTTAGACAAATTCCACACATCTGAATACAAAGATCATTCCAGTATAGTTTTAGATATGAGACTTCATTATTAAACATCACCGAGGTATTTAATCTCTGTTTGACAAACAAAGAATATTAAAAAAGATAAACTGGAGTATCAGAGCCACAGGAGAGGCTCAAAAGGTTCATTAGATAAAAAAATAACAGGAATTTAACTCCTAACCCCAAAAGGATAACAGCAAATTGCTTCTGATGGCATTTCGGCTGGATTTTTTTTCCAGATTTCTCTACAGGTTAAGAAAAAAATACTTGGAAACAGTGACTCCTAAAACAAACTGAACAAAGATTTATATCTATTTGCAGAAATATTAGTTCTCAGTGGGTCTGTCTGAATTCAGCAGTTTCTATATTATTGCATAGTTTCAGTGTTGCCAGACTCTGCTCAGTTACTCTAAATTTCTTTCGCTCATGTATATATTTCATATCTGCTGATGGGAAAATCTGAGGCTTGTAACTTTCTGGGCTACAAATTCATAAGTGACAGTCAGACATGAAAAAAATTTCTCTCTCTTCAGCACACTCAATAAACAGAAACATGGAAATGATATTTTAAATGTAAGCAGAGAATACTGACGTTAAGGTGTTGTTTCAAAAACTGCCAGGAAGAAACAAAGAAATTCACAGGTATTCAACACAAAAAACTGAGAAAGGAGACTAAATTAATCTATTTTCAGCCACAGAACATGACACACTTTAAGAGGCCAGCAAAACCAAGCTCATTAAATAGGATTCCTCTAGATGGAACTCTTTAATTTGAAAGATGACAGTCGTGTAACAAAACCATCAAAACTTAGGAAATTATTCTCTTCCTCCACTGACTGTTTCTCCTTCCGAAACACCTCCTTAGAGGAAAATGAGTGTATCTCACCTACTCAGCTCATGGCATGATGAGATACAGCTCTCCTGTGCAGAAGACTTCAATTCAAAGAACTTGAATAATGTGGTAAAATAAATAAAATGATGACTACAGTAGAGGTTTTGACAGGTGCAGAGAGCTCTTTATCTGTGTAGTTCTTTTCAGAGTAGCATTAAAGCTGCTAAACAAGAATTTTAGATTTTAGTCAGCTTGTGCCATTGAACTTCCTACTAAGACTCGCAAACGTGCTTGGACTAGAAAAAGATTTTTTTTTTTAATATTCTTTTAATTATTCCGTAAGTGAAACAATTACATAAAAATACTTGTGAAGTTAATGGGCAACAAAAAATCGAATCCACTTAAATAGAACATGATCTTTTTAAAGTAATATGAAGTACTCACAAAGCCATAGAAGAATATTCTACACCGATTTTATACACAGCATCAGAACAGTTTCGCAATAATCCCTAAGATGAGTGTGGTATCTTTTAAAACAAATCATTAAAAATACATTGGAGAAAAAGGGATCTATCTACAGGTCGAAGTGGTACTCTTCAGCTTCAGAAAAACACAAAGGTGCCAGCAGTAACACCTAGACACCACAAATACATTCAACGAGAACACAAGCGCGGATAAAGCAGAAGTGCTAAAATGACAAAGAGCTTTGCAGGATAACATGTCCCAGCCGAAGCACTTGCAAGGTAAAATAAACTACTGTGAGGCAGCTGCTCTTAAAGCCTCTGCACTCACACCGAGGGCCCAGGTATCAGCTGGATGTCAGGCCTTTGAACCCTCCATCAACACTGCAAAGAAAGGAACTGCCACAACCAAGATCTCTGCACTCCAGCACGGCACACGCTGCTGAAATAACAGAGACACATTAGAAAGCACAACGTGATAACAGGTAGTGAATGCTGACCTCTGCCAGTGACTGTGCAGTTTTTATTCTGTGCATTTTTAGCTTCACATCTTGCCTGCTGAAAAGCACGTTTTCTTGAGGCTACCTTTGAAACGCACAGAGAAATCTCGCCTGGCAGAAAGCATAATGTGTGTGACCTCCTGTGGGGCACACGAGCGTGGCTGGGCTCTCTCCTTGCTGTCTGCTTGCTTCTGGCTGTTATTAGAGGTGCCAGCTACGCTCCAAACCCCTTTCTGCATATGGAACACATTTATCTGGAAGTGCCAGTAGCCAGAGAGACTCCAGCATGGGCCATGGTCCCGGAGCTGCCTTTCCTCTCTCAGGGCTCCAAAGTGAATCCCAGCTCCTGCAGTCAGTGAAACAGCCAGCTCAGATGTACCTCACAGCAAAAATTAAAAACTTGGAATACATGCACAGAATCATTTCAGAGACACCCCTGCACAGCACATGCTGCAATCCCACCCCAGCCCAGAGGCAGCCCCGAGCACAGGCCCCGAGGGGAGCAAATTGCCACGTGTGAGATCATTGCTCCAATGAGGAACAAAATAAACTGCACATGGGAGAAAATGGTGCATCAGACACAAAATATATTATCTGATCTGCTTCTATTTCTGACCTGAGCACTAGGGAGGACCAAAGCCACCCGTGTGGTGCAACAGAGGCCTCTGTTACAGCTGCCAGAGGAAACGGCCCCTGCCCACGGGTCCCATCGTGCGCCCAGGCGCAGAAACTGCTCCCAGCTCTGGTACAAGCTGAACCAGAGGGTGGGACGGGCCCTGGGTGGCACTGGGTGCTCAGCAGGTGCTCCTGAGCCAGCAGGTGCCCATCCAACACACACCCTGCCGGGTCCTGGCTGCTGCTCCCCCGCGGTGCCACAGCGGCCGCACGGGTGGGGATGGCTTCTCAGAAGACATTTTGTAATTGCCACCGTGAGTTTCATACACGGCAGCCAGATGCTTGGAGGGGAGGGAGTGGGGAGAGCTATAAATCTATAAATAAGTAATGGAGCGTTGGGCTATGAAATTCATAGATTAACATAGGAGAGACTCTCTTGGCAGCTGCATTAACGCCAGCACAGTGTGCAGCTGTTTATCGCTCCCAAACAGCTCCTGCCTCTCGCCACAAAGGCTGCACAGGGCTTGTCTGGCCTCCTGGAGGCTGCTTTCACGCTCACCTCTGGCCATAAAGAATTAATTCATCACTGAAATGGTATAATCAGGATCTCAGGCTCCACTAACACCTGCTGAAATAGTATGACTATGCCTCAAATAATATGACTACGCCTCATGTAACACCAGCCCCTCCAGTCTCAGAGTGCAGCTTTGTCCTCACTGCCTGTCTGAGAAGTTTTGGGGGAACAAGACACACAAGAGACCACCTCAAACCTATTTCGGCTCTCGTGCCGAGCCCACCCCTGTCATCAGACACCCCAAGGTCACAGCGACATTACACACACTTGAGACAAGCCTGTGAGAGGATTTATTGGTCTTGGAGAACCACTTGTCTTGGATGAATCACTGGTCTTGGATGAGCCACTCCTGGTTGTGAAGCAGGGACTGATCTAAACCTGCAGCCCCTCCAGATACTGCTTTTTTCAAGCAGGAATTAAAAACTCCTTAAACACACCGCCAGCAGGCAGCTGCAGGCTCAGCAGGTGCTGGTGCTGTGCATCCTGGACCACACAGCACAGCCACATTCATCTTCCTGAAGATTCCTGCCCTACAGCCCCCTCTCTCTAGGGCACTGCGGGGATTGCTGGCACCCCTGGGGCAGCAGCTCAGCCTCGTGGGAAGCCCTAAGCTTGTTTTTAACCCCTCTCATGCAGGGACAATGCACCCTTCTCCTGCTGCCCAGCTCAGCACAAGACCTTTCCCCAGGTCTCCCTGCCGAGGGCAGAGTCCATGGAATGTGGGATCCTGCACTGCGCAGTGACGGTACCTCACTGCCCAGCACCCCAATCCTGCAGCTTCTCTCCATCTACATTTATCCTGCCTCTTCTCCATTTTTTAGTGCTTCTCCCACTGATTATCAACTCCCATCATGAAAATATCCATGTGCTTTGTAGTTAGTCACTTTATTCCTCTGCCAAGGGTGCTCTCAAGCTCCTGTCACTGGAAGCACCGTGTGTTCTCTTCATGCCACAGATCTTTAAATGCAGTAGTTATACATTACTTAGGCTGCACATATTTATCCCTAAAATAACACAGGCGTCTCTGCAGACCTTCACTGGGCCTTTGATGCATTCCAGACATCTTCTTTCCAGTCTATTATTCAGTAGCATGACTAAAATAATTGGTACTTTCCAAGCCTTCACTGTGTTTTTTGACTCCTAACCATGTGAGTGGTCAGGTGTGATACAGAGCTCAGAGGAAGCTGGGAGAAAAGAGAAAAGATGAGTATGTGAGGAATTAAGCTAGTTCTTGTTGCTTGCCTCTGTAGAGGGGTGTAAGGCCTGCTGAGGAGAAAATCATAAATAAGTACAGTTCTGAAAGCAAGTGAGGAAGGTGAATGAATGATTTGGGGCTAAATGTTTATTAATGAAATAGAAGAAAGTCAATACACATCTTTTTAATGCAGTCAAGATTTGAGGTATTCTAACTTAAAGAGACAAATTAAAGCACTGAAGAGAAAAACCACAAAACATCTGCTAAAAAACACCCAGGGTCTGAAATAGGGTGTACTGGTTGCAAACATATTCCATTATTTCGCTGCACCAAGGAAGCTGCCATGGGATATGCTCCTTACATGGTTCTTCACCAGGTTAAGGAATCACAACTGCAAACAGAGTTGGGAGACCCAGCTTTGTCGAAGGCCGGCAGTTAAATGAGGTCAGGAAGTTTTTTGCTGAAGTTGAGTAGGGGGAGCTGGGTAAGGCCATAGGATTGCTCCTCACGCAAAGTGTAGCACACAGTAATACCTGAAGCAGAAAATGCTCCATCCCAAAAAAAAAAAAAAGAGAGAGAGAGGCAATAACTCTAGAGGCAGGCTCTTGTTTTATTAGGTGTAAATCAGACGTGATATTAAATCCATATGGTAAAGGTTAACATGTAAGAAGGATTGCATATTGATTGCAGCACTTTAGAATTGGACCATTTCCCATTAAAATTTTCTCAGCTTCACAATAGGCAGCAAGAGTGATACAGAATGCCTAAGAATTAACCACAACACTAAATGCTAATGCAAGTTTTATAAAGATAATAATGCCTCCCTTACTTTTGTGATGGTAACAAACAGGGATCCCTAACAGCAGCATCAATTCTGTCTCACAAAAAAGGAAAAACTAACAGCAGAAAAAGAAACTGTGAAGACCTGCTAATAAAATCATAAAGCTGAAAGTAAAATGATCCAGCAGCAGAAGAAAACGCAAGATCAATATAAAATACACTAATTAGTGCCTTTTCCATTCTGCTGCATGTATGTCCTACTCTGCTGCTTGCAAAAGCAGGAAAGATTGTGGTATCAGGGCTCCAGACTCTAAAGCTCATCTTTCTATGGCTGAGCAATTGTCCCTGAAGGCCACTAAATTAAACAGAGGGAGACAGAACAGAAACACTTTTTTTCCAAGGGCACTAGTGGATGGTAGGATTAGACATTTCCTTGGCACTCCCCTCACTGGAACTATGACACCCTGCTTCCCCCTTCTCTGCGTGTCAATATCCCAAACCTTCCAAAATACCTCTCCAGTGGGCAAACTGGAACTTCCCAAGCAGGAAGAGTTGGGTCAGACCCTGTTGTTGTGCATGTAAAGCTTGGAAAAATTCTCCTTTTGCCCTGCTTTCCACCCATCAGCACTGAATTTCACCTGCTGTTCCACTACATGGTCACGCAGTGTCAGCTCTGCAGACAGCTTTCATTTGCACTGCCCTCAGTAACTCAGTGCCATCAGCCAGAGATGAAGTTATTCTGGCAAGTTATCTGAAATGTCTTCTTCTCCCCACAAAATAAAATCATTCTGTCAAATAAACAATCCCTCTCCTGTGAGCACACCACTCCAATTAATGGAGGTTAATTGTCTATAACAAACAACCATTCAATGTATTCATTACACTAATGAGATTTCCTTTTTAGAGGATTTATGAGTTGAAAAATACAGTTCTGTTCAGTCAGCTTTTAACTGCAGGAAGGAAACGTGCTTGAACTTGGGAATATCTTTTACTCCAAGAGAAGATGACAAGCTGCTCTCAAGAGAAAATGGATATTCATCCACTGGTTGACAATTGGATGTACCTGAGCAAAAGACCAAAAGAACTGCTTTCAAACACATCCATTTACTCTATGTTTTGTAATACAAACATGTGTGTTACCAGTTGCACCCACTTGTTACAATGACTATAAAGACTTTTGTGAAGCACAACTGACCCTAATGAAGAGATCCGTCTTCTTGCATCACTATCAGATTGCCAACACAGAGATGAAGTTACCTTGTTCTAACAGCAAGTGCTGGAAAGCCACTGGAAGGTAACAGCTATGATACTTTCAGTCCTCTTTCTTTAATGTTTCCACAGTTGAAGTAATTTGCCTGATTAAACACTGTCCATTAAAATTAAAAGGCCAGTATCATCAGGGACAATTACATTGGGTTTGGCACTGCTACAGCCAGACCACTACGTCTTGTTAATTTACAATTAGGCTGTGGATTGCTGTTCTGCTCTCCATTCACACCATGTTTGCAGTGCAGACTACACCCCAAATCAGAATCCAGTGCTTTCAAGATTAATAAAGGTATGTTGAAGCTAGCCCATAAGAAAAATGTAAGATATTTTTATACTATATTTAATAAGGGGTATTAGCAAGCCCTTAATGAAAGAAAGTAAATACATTGATTATCATCTTTGTATCAGCAGTAGTGTGGCCATCAGGACCAGGGCAGTGACTGCCCCCTGCTCTGGGTGCTGCTGAGGCCACACCTCAAATCCTGTGTCCAGTTCTGGGCTCCTCAATTCAGGAAGGACATTGAGGGGCTGGGGCAATCCCAGAGAAGGGAACAGAGCTGGGGAAGGGTCTGGAGCACAAATCTCATGAGGAGCAGCTGAGGGAGCTGGGGGTGTTTAGCCTGGAGAAAAGGAGGGTCAAGGGTGACCTTATGGCTCTCCACAACTCCCTGACAGGAGGCTGTAGCCAGGTGGAGGTTGGACTTGTCTCCCAGGTAGCCAGCAACAGGAGGAGATGAAATGGCCTGAAGTTGTGCCAGGGGAGGTTTCAACTGGATATTGGGAAAAGATTCTTCACTGAAAGGGTGGTCAAGCACTGGAACAGGCTGGCCAGAGACATGGTGGAATCAGTCCCTGGAAGTCTTCAAAAAGACACATATGTGGGGTGCTTGGAGACAATTCAGTGGTGAACCTGACAGGTTAGTAGTTGGACTTCACGGCCTTAGAGGTTTCTTCCAACCTTAATGATTCTCTGGTCCTACGATTCTTTGCACCAATGTTTGTACTGATCCCTCTACATCAGTGTGTACCACGTACTAAGCCACTCTCATCAACAAGGCTCCAGGCTAAGCAAGGCCAGGTTTTTGTTCTGCAAAGGTCTGTAAAGACACTTTATCCCAAGAAATTTGAAACTAAGAAATTTGAACAGTGACCACAGCGGTAACAATTTTTTAGTCTTACGCACATGACTTTATGGTATTCACCTGCCACTGGTTTAGATTGTGCTTGCCCTCACATCTGGGTCAAACTCCACCTTGAAGGGAAGTTCCTCCAGTGAGGCTGTCCACATGGAAGTGGACATGCAGTCATCACTTGTTACAGATGTGTAAAAGCTACATGATAGTTTATGAGGGAGGTGCTCTACAGTACTGAAAGCAATCTCAATTTGATGATAACAAAAGCATGGCGAATATGAAGAGAAATGGGAAAGGAAAAATAAGAGAAGCCCCACCAAAAAGACAGATTAAAAACCTCAGGTATTTCATTATGCCAGAAGTCAGCTCATTCTGAGTCACTTCCACAGGGCCAGTTCCACTTATCTTTTCCAGATAACATGTCTTCAGCTTTCAAGAGGGGCTTGGCTGTGGACACTGAAAAATAGCATGGGCCACAGGGCAAAGAATGGTGCATGAATGTTTATAAGCATGCCTACTTAAAAGTAAAACTCACTTTCATTGTATGTGTAGGTTCATTTCTCACTCCAGCTACGTGTGAAGAATAGATCATTAAGAGCACAGGCATGAGAGATGAAAATATTTGACTGCAACTAATAAGATGTTAAACTGAATGAGATGTGATGGGGAATGCATCTCTGGGCATGGATTCCACCACTGCTCCACTTGGGCTGAAGGAAGAAAACACCAGCTTAAAATCAATTGGTTTAGCCCAGCAAAAACTGCCGTGGCCTTGTTCATTATGTTCAGTTGTCCTTCTCTGCACACCCCACATCCAGCTCCTCCTCCATGAATGGAGAGAAGAGCCAGATGCCCTCTGTCAATTGAATGACACCATGGTATTTTTACCAAAGACAAGTTCCAATATGCTCTTCCAGACAACTCTGATGCAGAAATAGTTCTAAATATAATCCACTTCTCTCAGCTCTCCTTTCCAAAGTATCCCCACTAGTCCCGTAAGCAGTCAGCAAAACAAATATGAAACATTACCACTCCTACTGAGATTACATCCTGAGGGTCTGCTGCCACCCTAGATAGTTTCTTAGAGCTACCACTTCCAAACCAAACCTTTATCCTGTGCCTTGGTGAATGGGATTAGGAACATTTACATTTTCTTAATGCCAATGAAACAGCAAGGGTAGAAAAGGCATAAGATGTTCATAAATGAAATATTTAGCAAGAGTAAATAAAAAGAAAAAAGTGTTTAAAAAAAAAGAACTCACTATCACTTGATGAGGTGATACTACTCTAATCAGCAAATTGCAATCTTGTTTGAGACTGAAGATTGTTGCCATGAAGAGCATAAGAACAAACTAAATCACCTAACACTTACTTAAAATGCTGCAACACCAGCAAGCTTATTGCAATATAATACAGTAGCAAAGCAATTACACTCTGAGATTAATATTTATAGAACATAATCAGGTTTTCCTTATTTAATATTTTATTCAATAATTCGTGCACCTTAAAAGCATCTTCAAAGTCGAAGTAGGGTTTGAAATAAGTCTTTAAGGAAAAGTATCAAAACCTGGGCAGGAGTCTGGAACAATGTTCACTGCCCCTGAGAGACCACATGTGATGTGGCCCCTGTGACTTGAAGGAATAATCACAAGAAATGTCAGGGAATGGGGTGTAAAATAGCATGAATTAGGTGATGTGGAAGGAATTTGCAACATGGGCCAATGGCCATTCTGTGACGAGAAACACAAAAAACCGACAGAAGTCAGAGGCAGAACCTCAGCAGCAGGAGGGAAAGGACAGTATTTTTCAAATCCAAAATAGTGACACACCAGCCAGAGCTTCAGAAAACTAAGTGTGGACCTCCAGCATGACTGGCCAGTGACACAAGGACACAGTGACACAGTTCTCCAGGTTTCTTCCCTCCTGGCTGGTCCCTTTCTCAAGCAGGAGCTGTTGGTCACCGTGTGCACAGTGCACAGAGCTGTGACCAGCCAGGACAAAGGTCTCTGTGGGCTATTGCAACATAAACTGTGTGCAATAATGATTATTATTTCTGTAATATAGTTAAAACTGACATCGGAGCACAAAAACTATTTACTTTCAGCGTGAGAAAGGTGTATGCCATGATGTCCTTATCTGAGTCAGAGCAAGAACAGTGCCCAGATTAGAGAAAGGGAGATGGAGCTACCAGGTAACAAATCCCTTACACCCACAGCACAGGGGATCAGTATCTTTCTGTCAGAAGGAACTGACAGTATTTTAACAGTCTAATTGTTATTACTGCCAATTCTGAGCTAAATGTCTTCTGCTGCTACAAGCCCTGCTTCAAATTCCAAAATGAACGTACACTTTATAACAGGGTGTGGGAGGGTTATTAATTGCTTAACTGCACTCTTCAGGAAAGAATTTCTTACAGTTAAATGTGTATAAATCCCGATCATTTTATTTTTTATCTTGTAATTCTCACTTCTTTTTACCATACAGTAAATTCCCAAAGTGCCTTATAAACTTGGCCTCTGATGCAACTGATCGAGATACGATTTTGCTTTACAAGAATGTGGGGAGAGTCCTTCAGTTTCCTTGTCTTCAAGGCATGTCCTGCTTACAGACAGGACAAAATATCACCTGGTTCTGGGTTCTCAGCATCCAGTTTCTCTGGTATTAATAGAGATTCTCAAATCCCACTCCCGGGACACCTCAGTCGCACTCAGAACCCAAGTACTGCTTGTCAGTGTCCAGTGAAACACGAGTTCAGTCCAACACCCTCCTCGGATTAGCCTGGTGAAAACCCCCTCCTCTTGTCTCTGGAAATGGTCTGTGACAGCAGTGGAGCAGAAGGCAGCCAGAGGAGCAGAAGACAGTGCAACCAAGTACCTTCATTGGGTACAATGACAGGTCACAGCAGCAACTGAGAAAACAGAACACTTGAGATTAAATTAATTAACTTCATTGCTGACACAGATTCTGGCTTCAGCAAACTTTCACATCTCACCAAACACACAGCTCCCAAGCCTCCTTTCTTTGTCTTAAAATTGTAAGAAGGCGAAATTTCTTGTTTGTACTTTCTAGTCAGCTTCCTGGCATTGGCTGTCAGCAGTGGACTTCTCTTGACACCAAGAGACTAATGGGGGCAACTTGCAAAGTATCAGTGCAATTCAGAGAAAAAACGTCTTTAGGATTTCATTTTAAGAATAGAATGTAGTGTCCACCATGTAATTCACTTGTACAGTCTCTGTTAACTGCTCAGAGGTTCTCAGTACTTTGGAAATCACTGAAATGAAAGGGCATTTCCCTCCTGTGACTTGATCCAGACAAGCCTGGGCTGATTGGGGTTGCTGGTAGAACTGAAAACAGTTTTGCCCTCTGCCTTTCTTAAAACAGCAGCCAACCACGTCAATCCAGCATTGTTTGTGACATGAGCAGAAGCAACAACCGAGCTACTTCTATTGTTTGAGGTTTTTTTAATTTCCCTCCATCAAACAGTACTTTATTTCCTTTCACCTTCATATCTTGCCTAGAAATCCAGAAATTCACAAATGTATCTTTTTCATATCTTCAGCAAAGATATTCTAGTAAAAACACTAGCTTGACTTGGGTGAACAATGCTGAAGTGTACTTCCAAGTGTTAAATCTGGATTGAAAATCAGGAATTTGCTTTGATATTCACAACACCTTTGGTCCCTGTAAATATTTCTATAAAGGTTTTATTTCTCTACAAAGGCAAACAATATGTTTGCAAGTTCTTGTGAAGATACTGGCACTTTTATAAACAATAACTACAGAACAAAATAAATGGCAGGGGACTTAAGTGGCTATTCCAGCATTGGAAAGAGTAAGGTACAAATGGATGACAGTATAAATATCGATACATGCAGAAGAATAAGAGTGTGGCTTGTCCTCACCTCTGTCAATATATTAATCCATATCTTACATGTATGGGTGAAACTAGAGAAGACCTGATAATTTTGTTTTCTGAAAATGGACTGGACTGTGCTGGATCACTGATTCTGCACCAGAGCTCACCATTTCATACAATCACAGAATACCTCAAGTCGGAAGGGGCCCATAAGAATCACCAAGCCAATCTCCCTGCTGCTGTCAGAACTACCTAGAACTAAACCGTATGATTAAGGATGTTGTGCAGATGCCTCTTGTACTCTGATACTCTGGCCAGCTTGGTGCCATGATCACTTCCCTGAGGAGCCCGTTCCTGTGACCAACCACCCTCTCCTAATGTCCAGTCTGAAGTTCCCTGACACATATTTAGTCCTGTGTATCTTCAAGCTTTCTTTTTAACTTTTACATTAAATTGTTTCTCCTTTTTCTCCTTCTTTTGTTTTGTTTTTTTTTTCTTCCCCTGTCTGAAATAATCACTTGTGTTTTGCATGTGAACCTGGAGGGAGCATCAGCCAGAGCATATTTGCTCAGCAGTTTGACTGGAAAAGCACATTCTTGAACGTAGACTCATTCCAGAATGTCAGCTCCTGGTGCCTTGCGGAAGGTAGGGAAAACTCTTCATGGTTTGTGACTTGCAGCTTGAAGGGAGAGCGCTCGCAGTGCCCGACACTTTGCACTCCTGAGGAAATCATTCCAAGTTGCAGACCCAGGAAGGACCTAAACTTGAGTTCTTCACTTGAGGTGCAAGAAGCAGGCAAGAAGAACAAAGCAGCACATGGCAGTGCTGCTGCAGCCTGCTCTCAGTGTCTGTCCCCTTTTCCTTCCCCCATTCCACAGCTCAGTGATGAGCCAGCTGCTTCAGCAGTGAGGACGATGTGACTGATTCGTGACATTTTTTTGCTGCCTGTGAAATGCTTTGCATGAAGTCTTTTTGACAGGTAGAAACTCCTGTGCACTCCAAAGCTTTCTTTTCTCCGTTTTTTGTTTTTTTTTCCTTTAGGAATTCTTGATTTTAACGGGAGGGTATTGACTGTTGCAACCAGGAGAAAGGTTACATGGTGTCAATCTCAGATACGATGCAAAAGGAGCTTGCAAAGAAAAGACTGCAGGCAAATTAATGTACGCTGTCAATCTAAACTCGCTGTTGCCAGGCATTTATAGCCTGTATCTAAATTATATTAATTTTTGACTGTCCCTACTGCCAGACTGCCAGATGACTGGTTCATCTAATTGTTGTGTTTTCTTCTCATTAAAAGATACTTGCAAAAGCACCTCTAAGCAAATACACAGGCTGCACAAGAAGAAAGCAATGTATTTCCAGCAACGTTTGCACTGCACATTTCTGACAGGTTTTTTCACCACATTCCACATCAATAATGCTACAGTGACCAAAAGGCCATGTAGGCATTTAATCTCTGAGTGCTGAGGGCACACAGCTACCGGCCCAACACTCTGCAAACATTCTCCAAAATGTGCTTCCGCTCCAGGGAGTTGCCATTGGAGACTCCTCAAAGTCTAAGCTAGATTCATTTTAAAATAAAGTGCTTTTTGACACTAAATAAAACAAACTCCTAGCTTTATTGAATTACACGAAGTGCTAGAGAAGGAAGAAGAAAAATTATGCCTTTAAACCATAATCTCGTGTCATCTGAAAGCAGCTACAAGGAGCAGAACTAAAACTTCCAAGAGATGGCAGGTGAAACACCCTTTGTCCAACCTTTCTTACTGTGCCCAACAGAGCCACGCAACAGAGGTCAGCAGGGGAGAAGGAGCAACAAGAGATGAGTGTGGAGAAAGGGAGCAGGGCTGTGGAATGAAGAGAGCAAGACAGACAGACAGACTCCATATCCTCTCTCATCCAAGGAGAATGGAACAATATAAATTATTTTCTCCAGTAGTGTCTCCCAGACACAGCTGAAGATGCTTTGTTCGACCTTGCCCTATGCTTTGAGATTGTTCACTTCATTAGGCCAGCACACAAATACGGAAAGCAATTATTTTCGTGAAACGTGCCTCAAAGAGTGAAAAATTATTGACTATGGCTTGTATCCATTCTATTCACATTGCCAAAGTGCAATTAATCATATGCAAACATTGTAGACATTACAGCTGTCAACATTTTAAATCTATATCAATGCTCTTCCAGGTAATTAATATAAGGAAAGCATTCCCTCAGTTAAGGAAAGAAAACACCTAAGGAATAGCATGGTAATCTTATGTTTTCTCAAAGGCAAAATTGTAAAGATTTTAGTGGTAACACTGTCGCAGTAATAAATGTAGGCTGCCTGAGCTGTTTCCAAGAGAATATATACATATTCATATACATATATATGTAGCATGAACGTCTAAATAAAAGTTAGATTGTTGCCCTCAGAAAAATAAGAGATTTCTCTCCCTTTTTTCTTTTTTTCTGGTACTTTTTGACACCTGAATGCCAGGAAGTTGAAAAAGCAATTAATAGTAAAAATTACTGTAATTACATAGCAAACAATGTAATATATAATGCCTCTGACACTAAATCTTAGATAAAAATCCAGTCCACAAGAGGACCTTATTGGAAACATTATTGTGCAACTGTGAAAAGAGACACACAGCCCTTGCTTTTTCTTCTCAGTCTCAGGAGCAGAAATATAAATAGAAACTCCAGGGGGAGCAGGGCCAAGACAGCTCAGAGGGTGAGGAACTGGATGGCCTTCACCTCTTCCCTCTCACAATGTCACAGACATCTGCTCCTGCTGTGACCCTGAGGATATTGCCACTGGAAGGTCCTTTTGAAAAAGTCACTGTGGTTTACTAGAGGGAAAAGATACTGAGAATAATGAAGTGAAAGGATAATCCTTCCTACCCAAGTATACATACCCTTATAATTTACGTGTGGTGTTTCTAGAGCACCCAAGGACTGAGTCTTTGCATGTTCTTTGGAAAAAGAAGTGTACATAAACATATGGCAAACATGCTGCCACAAAGAAAGGCAGCTGCTAATAAACGAGCACTGAATGAGGTGACAAATAAAAGAATTAGGTGGATTTGTCACTGAATTAAGTGACAAACCCATTGCAGGGGGCAGCACTGGAAAGATCAAGGTGTAGCCCCACTGCAGCCCGTGGCTGAGGGAGCTGGATTTGCAGCTGGAAGAGCAGCAGTGCAGGTCTGGCTCTGTGCTCGGGTGGGCTTGGCAGCCTCAGCCGTGCTCAGAGCTGATGCCACTGAGCTGCAGCAGCAGCTGTGAGAGTTGATTTGAAACTGGCTTGCACATCCCTCCAGCATAGTGCTGCATGACCACTGACTTCAGTTACTATTAAAAACTACAACAGCATTGTATATAAAATAGTGATTCATGTACAGCAGGTAGATGGATGTTCCTCAATTACTTTTTCACATAAGCACTTAGGACAGTGTCAGTAAAATAGAAAACAAGCACATGAAGACAGACTCACATACGAGGCATAATTACTGATGGAATTCACATTGCTAGGCCCAACATAGTAAAATAATACCAATAAAGGGCAGAAGTTTGTATAACTTGAAAGAAAAGAGTAAAAGAGACAAATTACAAAGCATTGAAAGACACTAACGCAAGGCAAACAGAAAAAACTCCCTTTTAACTCTTAGGATTTAGGAAGACTGCACATTACATATTTCGTTGTTGTTTTCTACACTATCTTCTAAATTGTTTGGCGTGGGCTCGTCTCAGAAACTGCAAGTGTACTGGAATAGGGGAGTTTCCAACAAGGGATTCAATAAGGGAAGTGCTAATGATGCTGGGAATGATCACCACAGTTGCTCAGCAAGCATTCCCAATGCAAAGCGAGTCTATGGATGCTGCTTGAGACCACAGTTCTCCTGTTGTGCAGTGATACATTCAACAGCTCATTCTTTTACTGTACTGTTTTTATAGTCTTTAAAGGCCTGAATATGACTTTCCATCTTTCTGGCAGTGCTTTTTCTTTATTGCTTGCATGAGTTGTTCCATTTCATTATCCAGTGGCACAGTAGATCTTCCTTGTTTTGACAGGGACTGTTCTGTTACAATTACCTGCTGTCGTTGCGGTTCACGTGAAGGTGCTGCCAGCTGGACAGAGCTGTAAAGCAACATGAGTGAACTTCCCAATGTTGAAGATTTTTTGAAAATCCAGGAAGCAATTAGCCACAGCTATATTTAGAAGCCTGCTTGTACTGTAACAAGACACTGCCAGCCAGAGGCTGGGGGCAGACAGAACCTTGATGCCTCCCAAACTTCAGAGATGTTTGACTCTTGAATCACATTTAAAAATTCTTTATCTCATCAGGAAAACGTTTAGCATATAGGAACAAGTGACACTTTGCCACAAAACTACATGGGGATAAACTGCACCAAATCTTTCGAGAATGATGTTCCACACAAGAGGAAACAACAAGTTCAGGGCAGGCACCAGAACTGGCATAAAGTGTCTGTTCATCTGGTGGGCTCAGCACCTCCTGTCTCAGCTAACCTGAGTGGGAACTGGTAGGGAACAGGCTCCAGGGATTACCAGCATTACAGGTCTGCAGCCAAAAACATGGAAAGAAAAGGGACAGGATGTGGGATAAGGCAATGTGGGCTCATACAGGCCACCTGCTCCTCTACCACTGGAAATTCCTCATGCCGCTGTGCACTCTGCTGGAGGGACACTGCCTTAGGACATACAGGACACCTATCATCTCTTTAAAGTTTGGTTCACACATTGTAATTGTGACAGAAAATATTAATACAGCCTCATTTTAAGAAATGAACAAACACAGCACAGTATTCCAAAGCTATTTTTCAAAAAGATGATTAGAAGACATTTGGAGGCCATGACAACCTCAAGCATTCTACCATTAAACCAGACCTTGCAACAAAACAGGCAGCTTCAGCAACAGATGAGTACAGAAGGCTGAAACCACCCATGAGAGGCCGTGATCCTACATGTGGGAGAGCAGTCTTGAAGAAAAGGAGGGATTTCAACTCCAGCACGGTAACTGAAGCTAATCAAAATCTGGTACAATTACCTCAGCTAGTACTTTTTTGCCAAATGAACCTTAACTGTACAAATCATCTTTATTTGCCTCAATAAGGTATAAGAATGTTTTTTGACATTTTTGCAACTAGTTTCTATCGAGCTAGTAAGTACAGAAACAATCATTACTATCTGAAAAATTAACTGAACTTACTAGTTCCCTCTAAAAGTTAATCTGTTAATCGTAATTACAATATTCTTTCCTTTTCACAGAATATACTGGCAAATATTTTCCTGCTCCAAAGCAGCTTTGGTTTCATGGAAACCTAGAGAGATTTCTGTAATTTTCCAACTATTACAGTCCCCAAACACTTTACTGTTGAACACGATTATTAGATCCACCAGTTTTGTCTTTCATCTGTGTGTTCCTAACAGATGAGCTGGTTTTGTGCCCCATCATAAGCTTACAAATTAAACTCCTACATGCTCTCCTGCTTCTTAATTTGGTGCTTTGGGACAGCACTGCTGTTAGCTCTCTTAAGAACAAAACCATTATTCAGATGAGCTACAGCAACTCATCTTCAAACAGTAAACTGCAACTTACAAAACAAAATTGGATTACACTCAGTATTTAGCTTCAACATTCAGTACCACACAATACAAGCTAAAGAACATTCAATTTAACAATACGTGGAAGAAATTCTTTCCAGAGAAGAAAAATGAAATTTCCAGCAGAAGTCTGGGGTAATCTTGTGTTAGTGAAAATGCTTCTGATGGGTCTTTTGCAGTCAGGTTCATCACTGCCTGCCCCTTGCAGCACCATCAAGGGACTGTGGGCAACTATTCTCAGGAGCAGCATGTAATTGTCACTTCATACAGCATAAATAATTGCTTAGGCAGAAAAAAAATATAGTGAACTGTGTATTCTCTAGACTTTAAACTGTACTATTATGGATTTTTTTCTCTCCACGTTTTTTTTCAACCTAGAGAGACATACTGCAGCCTCTCGGTGGAGTGTGTGATCTAGTAATGAGGAACAAGAATAAGGAAACAAGTTAATCAATAATTCCTGAAGGCAATTAGGGTACCTAAAAGTGCCAACTACCAAGATGCTTCCAGTGGTGCTCCAGTGATGCTCAGTAAATAGAAAATTCAGGGATAGCAGGAGCCGTGTCTTTATAAGCTCCTGTATGCTCCAGGCCCAAAGCCACCAGCCATTTTCGGGGAAAATAGAGTGGTATTGGTGTCCTTGGTTATATGACAACAGGAGTGTGCAGGGTCAGGCTGAACCTTGCTGTTTCCCTAACCCTGCACTCTTGCCACATGTGGTCAGTAACTGGTCTGAAATACTTGGCTCCAATTTCCAACACTTGCATGACTGCAAAAATCAGTAACTATTGACACTGCAGCACCTGCTGTGCTTCTGGAGGGGTTCGTGTGCCATGGGGGAAGGAAGATGTGCTGGAAAAGGTTTGGTCCTTCAGTTTCTTCCCAGAGATAAGACCAGGCATGTAACAGTCCAACGTGGGTGTACAAACTCAGAGACAGAAGAAAATTTGATTTCCTGGTGGTGAGGTTCAGAGATTAAACTAAGGAGCCAAATAGCCAGGACAGCCAGGACGTGAATGTGATGTTACCTGAATAAAGCCTCCATTTCTTTAAATAATTTATTTTTTCCTTTCAGGAGAAACCTGGGATCCACAAACCTGAGCACCCAAGCTCAGGTCCTGCTTGAGCCTCAGCAGAGAAAAACCTTCCTCCTTCTGATGAGCAAACTCATACCTCCTGTGTCCTACCAGGATGGCTTCTGGACAGCTCTCAAGGCACAAGGGTCAGAACAACATTAGGCAGCTGAAAGAAATAAAGTAAAGAAAGAAACAAAAAAATCCACAAGCAAACAAAAAACCCACCAAAACAAACAAACAAACAAACAAACAAAAACCCCCAAAACCTGTGGATGCTGAAAAGCTGCTGGCAGGGGAAAATCCAGCATTCTGCAAGTGTTCTGTGAGAAAGCTGTTGGTTACAACGCAAACAAGCAAGACAGTTTCCTAAACATCTTGCAGGTGTTGTTTGTTATGGATCTAAGTAGAAAATATTTTGAAAATAAGTTTCATGAAATCCAGCCAATCGCTTGGAGAAGTAGTTAGACCAGAAACCGATGATCGCTATGTACCAATGTGAGGATTATATAAATCCCACCTGTAATTAAATAAATAATTCACTTTCTCTCAACCTTCTCCCCAGCTTAGACCTTTGTTTTTCCTCGTGGTCCGTGCTGCAGACTGCAACAAAAACCCAAACAACAACAACACCAAAAACCAAAACAAAAACAAAACAAAAAACCAAAAACAAACAAACCCAAACAAACAAAAAAAGTCCCCAAACTACCAACCTGGCATTTGTCAAAAGCTCCAGAGGTGAAAAACAGAACTTTCATTATAGAAAGTTGAAATTTTTCTTTCTGTTTCAAGTGCTTCTCAGTAGCAACACAGGGAACTACATGGAGGATTTTATAAACCAAACAACACCACGTTTAGGAGGGCTTACGATGCAGCAATGCCATTTTAATTATAATGATAGCCATGATTATCATTTTAGTTTTGTAAAAATTATCTCTTAATATGATGTTTAACTCAGCAAAGAAGTCTCTTGTCTAGATTGCAATTTAATTTTTCAAAAGAAATTACCAACCGTTTTAGAATTTGAATCAGTTGCTATTGAAATATACACAGTGATTTAAGCACATCATTATTCACAGGATTTAGTTTCATATGTGTGTATATTCTAAGGGAAAAAAATGTCAGTTTTGTCTCTTTGGACAGGTAGGTGATGAGTACAGCTCCCTGCATCCTCATCCAGGTGAAATCAGGTAATAAAATCACTGTACTACAAGGGGTCTGGGTACCTGTGGTAGGTTGACTCTGCTGTCCCCCTGGTGTCCCCCCTTCCACCTCTC
>VZRR01001901.1:410076-460759 GCA_013398015.1 Oreocharis arfaki | reverse complement strand
CGGGGCAGTGCCGTGCGGGGCCGCTCCGGACCGTGCCGTGCGGGGCAGTGCCGGACCGTGCCGTGCGGGGCCGCTCCGGACCGTGCCGTGCGGGGCCGGAGCTGCCCGAACCCCCCCGCCCGGCCCGGGGCACACGCGGCGCTGCGGGGCCCGAGCAGGGCCGGGTCATTGTCCGGCTGCTGCCGGAGCCCCCACGGCAGCCCCGAGTCCCCAGTGGGAGCGCGGTAGCGGCGCAGGTACCGAGCTGCCAAACCTCCAAACCGGAGCACAATTTGCCACCAGGCCCCGGGTTTTCAGAGCCATTCAGCGTCTGTGACCCACTCCTTAACAGGGTTACACATTACTGAGCCCAAACAGATGTCCTGAAAACTGAAACCGCTGGTTAGGAAGCAGCAATCTTGTTCATTAGCTTCCATGATAGTCAAATCGTCTATAAACCCAGTGTTTAATGGCCAGCCAATGAATAATCAATGTCTCACTTTTCATCCGAGTGTGAAAGTGAGAATAATCTAATACGCAGTCCCCCCGGTAGCGCACCAGGCCCTGGGTTCCGTTTCTATTCAGGGCTGATTTATAACCCAATGGAAACCTGATGTAAACATATGATCAATGAGTCCCATCATTGCTAATAATAACCCCCAACCGGCACACTCCCTCATCTCCAAAGCTATCCCTTTAGGCTATTAGTTTCGTCCAGCTAATCCTCTCCACTATTCCTGCCTGCTGCTTTTACCTTGGCCATCCGTTCAGTCCGGCAGACTCAGAAGTAATTTTATACGCAGCAGAGAGCGGGTGGAATTGATTTTTCGCTCAGTGCTCAGTTCCCATCTGAATAATTATCAATTTTACTGCCTCATAAAGGGAAGAGTCAAAATTTCAAATCAATTCAAAAGAGCTTCTGAGACTACAGAAACTGTGCATGAGAATAAAGGTCAAAGTTGTCAGTGACCTCGGGAGATGATGTCAGATATTAGTACCCTGAATAGTTGACATCAAAGGCACTCAATATGATATGACTAGTGCTAATGCAAATCATATTTATGCTGACTGCTGGAGACCAGCCATTAATATTTAAAAGAGTATGTGAAAGCCTGCATGCAAAATAAATACAACGTATTCCACAGAATCTGAAGTTAATAAAGATAGATCGCTGCCTAGTCATACGCTGTAAAGTGAAAGATTACTGCATATTAACAGACAAAGTATTACATCAGGACTGCCACAAATGGAGGGCAGCCCAGAGCCCAGCCTGCTGCTCTGCCCCTCCAATCACCACGCGTGTGGTACAGCGTGGAGCAATCCAACAGCCCCAAACGCCGGCTGCTGCTTCCAGGAAACCCCTGTCAGGCATGCAAAGCATAAGAACCTGTAATATGACAAGGGAATCATCCTGTTCTGGTAATGATGTCAATAATAAACACCATTAATACTCTCGGAATATAGTGCCAGGATTATATTAGCTACCATTAGTTCCCTTTCACCTTCAATTAGAACAGCAAGCAAATGCCAACAGCAACTGGTGACTGGATGCCAGGCTTTTTACAAATGGCACCTACCTAGCAGGGAAACACACAGACCACTCTTGTCATTTGCATTTAGTTAATTTCTGTTTTCGTTAAAAGCCTCCTGATCTGTGAAACACACCTCCTTAAACAGGAACTCTGCAACTGCATTGGGAATCCAGAGATTCTTGTAAATAAGCATTTTCAAATAGTTTAATGAATTTTAAGGGCATGTGGCATGGAGCAAACATGGTGATCTGCAGCTATGAACATCTTAGTCTCTCTGTAATGCACCTGGGCTGTGAAAACCTGAGGGAGCTGAGAGGGCAATCTCTCCTAAGCACTACAGTGGCCACTTCCTTTTCAGAAGCATGAGATTTAATTTCTATTGTATTTACCTTTAATAGAAAAAAAGTCCCACTGAGTCATCTACTGCAAAATAAAATATTCAAGCTTGACAGCATACAGACATTCAATTTACACATTTCATTACCAAAATGTGTAGTTCAATGCCAGAATTTGTTCTTCTTCCTCCTAAAATACTTTAGAGACTTTCCTTCCCATTTGTCTATAGAAATGTATTGATGATCTCACACACATCTTTTTATGAGCAAAAATGAAACAACCAGTTGTAAGATGCTGTACAGCCAAGTACAGAGCCTACACTGCTCAGAATGACAAGGAATACCTTCAATCCTTGGTTGTCATGAGAACACGGCTGAAGCTACTCAGGGTTGCATCCCAGCGTAGGGAGATTTGTTCTGTCACTGAATAGCCAATGCTACCTGGTGTTAAGTACCCCAAAACCCAGGAGAATTCAGAAATACAATAATACCCCATAGAAAACACTGTGAATTCGCCTGCTGTAGAACTTCTGGGTTCTTCTGCATGAAATGGAGCGATCTCTGTCCACCCTGTGAAATGTCTCTACCTCTGAGAGTCTTCTTGTCTTCTTTAGCAAGGTGCCTGAAGAAGTAGGTGACAATGTAGTCTAGATGAGCACAACAGCTGGAGGAGACAATTTAATTAATGTAAAAAATGAAACAGTTTTGTAACTGCTTCCATTAAAATTAACTAATAATGACATTTTACTGTACTTAGAGAGCTCAAAGTTTAATCTCTGACATTAGGGTAAGTGATAAATCAACCCGTCTGGTTTTGACACAGGGGCTGACCAGCTTTGAAGACTGCTCTTGCTGAGGAACCTTTGCTGTTGGGGAACTGGTTATGCATGTTATACCATATCATGGTATATCCATGTTAAGGATCCTGTAACTCCAGCGAGCCTCATTCACAACTGTATGAACAGTGTGGTCCCTTTGGGAAGTGCAGGATGAGGGCTGACATTTTACTGGTATTCAGTTTCACATTCAGAAGACTGCAGATTCCTGGAAAATAAAACTCTGGCTTGACCTGCTTACTGAGAAGACAAGGTTAAACCCAATAGAGCTGTGGTCCAGGTTTTTCTCAAGATGGGTTTCCCAGTGTTTCTCTGCCCCAAGGAGCCTACAATCCATGTCAGGTGCCAAACACTCAACAAAGGCCATTAAAGGCAGTAAAAAGGTCATTACAAAAGAGCCAGTTAGTCAGTTCACTTACCAACTAGTAATTAAAGAGGGCTAAAGTATATTAAATATGTTAAAAGCAGAGTCCTGGCCTGTGGTTCTCACGCATGCTTCCCTCGCCTTGCTCTGGCAAACAGCAGGACACCATCCCCTGCCCAGCCTCCACCTCCTTGTCCTGGCACCCAGGGAGCTCCCTGGGCACCTGGACACGGACCCTGTGCTGCCTGCAGCTCCCACCCTGTGCCCACTCATTTAACAGCTGCTACCTCTAACCCAACACAGCCACTGAGGCTCCTCGTGCAGGCTGAGCCTGCTGGGTGCAAGGCTGAGCCCTGATTTCTCTGCAATTCCAAACATCACACCCAAATGAGCGGAGTGTTGAGGACTCCATCCTGTTGCCACTGGCTTCAGCAAGAACTTCTCTAGGCCTTTTATAGTTCACAGTATTTATTTTAGATGGGCCACTGGAGTAAGGGATGTGGGGGTTGCAAAAGGAATTAAACTGTTAAAACGCTCATTCTAAGGGAAAAGGGATTAGAAGGATCCAATTAAATGTACCTTGAATTCTTTAAACTATGCTAATTTGGAGGCCTGCCAACCTTGCAGTGTTCATTTAAACACATCCCTCTAGACACTGGAGTATTTTGATCTGTGTCTATTTAATTCCTTAAGCTCTGTGCTGACATTATTAACCCTTCACCATCTAAATCCAAACTGCATCTTGCTAAGGGTGTTTTGGAGGAAACACTAAAGGGACATTTACAGCCAGAGAAGAAGTGGTCTCCTAAGGCTTGGTCTTCCAAAGCAACCAGCTGACTCTGCAGCAGGAGCTGGGAGCGACCTAAGAGCTCACAAAAATGAGCTGGAGCATCTCAACTCTGTCTCCATGGGACCCATGAGCTTCTGAGGGCTGAACTCAGCTGGGCAAGAGGCTGCAGGACATTGCTGGAACAGAGCTGAGCTCAAAGCTGTGAGTGCTGCCAAAGCCAAGGCCGCAGAACCCGGCACTGTTGTGTTCTCAACCAAAACAGTCCTGCATATAAACTAGAAATGCAATTCATGGTGGAATTGAATCACCATCAATAACAACAAGTGAGAGATTTGAAAATACATATTTCATAGGAGGGCTCTGCTGTGTTTCCTAACCAGTGCTTAACTGTATTTCTTTTTAAATTGAATAACACAAAGTAAATCACCATCATCAGTTTACAAAACAGCAGTAGTTCTAAACATGCTGATACTGTACAAGTAGGTATTTTACATTCGACAGTAAGTGATTTTAGCAGGACAGCAGACAGGTCTATGCTATCATTTGCTCATGAGAATCTGATATGAGTGTTAAGAGCTACTTAAATTTGCCCATAACTATATATCAAATATGCTTCCCTATGCTCATTTTTCCTTTTGATTGCAGACAAGGAGTGTCAAGCAAACTCCCTCGAATGACTCTTTTGGGCATGTGGAACCCTGTGCTTCGCAGAAGAGTGTTCTCACTAAATCTTAGTGAGACAAGCCAACCAAATAAATTGAACAAACAGGAGCAATGAGGAGCTACCAGCTCTAGGCAATGGACAGATAAATGGGTGAGAAGACACAATAAGGATAGAATTATAAAGGAAACTGAGATAAAATCTTGGTATAATCAGGAATAATGCAGGCAAACCACGTTTCTCACTTCTGGTCCACTGAGCTCCATCCCCCGTGCATGAATTGTTTGGATCACGAAGCGAGCAGGTCGTGGTTACATAAACACCACCCCCAGCTCCAGGCGTGTCAGCAGGGACCAGCAGCACCTCGGCAGCTTTGCCAGGCAAACTGAGCTCTCTGCACCTCCCTGATGGTGAGATGAGGGCTGGGGATGGGCAGAGGACACAGCTGGCAACTGTGGCACCAGTCACCAGCTCCTTGGGGTTCTCCTTTGCTGGCAGGTGCTCATTTCAGGTTTGAGGCTACCCTTACCTGTGCTCCTCTGTGTGGCTTTCCCTGATGTCTGCAATCCCAATCAACCATCAGCTCACTTAACTGCAAGTCGGGTGTGTATCTTAGAATGGGTTATGTTACTGTAGAAGAGCCAACAAGACCCCCAGAAGACCTGAGGATGCCTTTTGGTCTCAGCAATATGACAACAACCTGCTGGAGGGAAATTGTTTTTCAGCAGTTTAATGACATTGCTGAATCTCTGCAAATTAAAAGATTTTGGTTTAGTTTTCACATAAAGACAAGGAGAGGCAGGTAAATGGTATTTTCTTTGTCCATCAACTGCTCGTAGTTCAATACTGGCATTATTTGTCTTTGAGACTGAACCTGGAAAGTAAATAGATTTAGCAATTTAACATTCAAATTAGGCAGCAAAACAGAAAAAAAAGTTTTACTTTTTCCTCAATGAATAGCATCCTATACTATTAAATCATACGAGAATTAGAAAAGCTTTGCAGAGATTAGTGACAAAATGCCAGGCAGGCTGCCTTAAAAGGCTCTGATCCACTGAGTCAGCTGTGAAGAAGCCAGGTAAACACTTTGGAAGGGAACTACTGGAGTGTTTATCCTCCCAATAAAAGCTCGGGTGAGGGCTTCCATTACAGCTGATTTGCAGAGAGGTGCCTCGGAAGGGATGCATATTCCTTATAAAGTGGAGAATGAAGAAAGGTATTTACTCAGCAACAGATTGAACACTCCTCAGGAAAAAGAATTTGGGGAATGTTTGTCCTACATTAGCTGACAACGATGAGGGTCTCAAAGGTTTCACATACATAAAGAGAATAGAGAAAATGGGATATACCTTTTTCTGTGAAAGAGAAGTGATCTCCTGGTATTTAATTTTTTAAATAAAAAGACAGCTATTTAATTTTTATAAACATTTCTGAAAAGGACTTGTATATTCTAATCAGTTTAAAACACAATTCTCCCTCCTATGGCTTATAGCCCTGAGCCCTACTATTCTGAGATGTTCTTGTGGCACTGATACAATTAAGTGAAAAAGGCAAAGCTTGGATCGGCTCTCAAGGATGTATGTGACCAAACAACACAGAGGAAATAAATTCATATTTCACTGTCTGATAATTGGCTAAGTCCCAAATACCAACATTTGAAAAGGGATAAAACATTTAGAAGAATGACTTAGGAAAACACAGTGACAGGTGAGACTCTTGAGATGATTAAAATCAAATTAAAATAAGAGCTATAAAATGTCCAGTATTTCTTCTGGACATGTCATTACAGGAGTATGGAAAATAACATTTCTTTAACACAAATGAGGAATTTAATGGCTGACTTGAATATCAATTCTTGATACTTAATATTAAGGAAAAATAATCACTTTGTCACTGCAACATGGAAATGGAAAACAAAAGAAGCCTTTTTCAGCTGACTAATCATGGCAAGTAAGCACAGGCGTGTGGGCACAACCAAAACGTTTTGGGGAGCTAGCAAGAAAACAAGTGAAAAAGGCCAGTAGGATCCTGAAGATGGAGGCAGAAACCAAAGGCGACCATTCTCCATCCAACCTCCTGTCAAAAACAGGGTCAGCACCAGACACGTTCCTCAGGACTTCTTCCCATATCTAGGAATATCTCCAAGGATGGAGATTCCACACTCTGTTTTGGTCTTGTATGTTTGTATTTATTTTTGGTGCTTTAGGACATGGAGCTGAACTGAAGGAGAGCATTGGATAACCAAATCTAGGGCTTATGAAAAAAAGTGAGCTGTTAACATTTTTGTTGATACTTTTCTCAGCAGAATATCAGGAATTCTATAGAATATAAGTTTTCTAACATGTTCCTAAAAAATCAATATTTTTTCATAATTAAACTCCCACATGCCTAAACCACAGAAGTTTGAAGTTAAAACTGGAAAGACATACTTTTCTTACTCCTCCTACCTGCCTTGAGTGAGAGATCAACACTTTTTGAGAGGGAAAAATAAACAGAACACCCGAAAGCTGAAGCTTGTTGAGCTTTTACATTTTCTTCTCTCTCTTTTACATTAGCTCAATCTGCGTTTCAAAGAGATGGTTAAAGCAAACATGGTATGCTAGCGAATGACACAAAATGAACATAACCAGTCCCGCACGTGGAAGGGATTGGGGGATAACAGAGCCCAGGAGCAGGGCTTGCTGAGCTGACCAAGGTCGGGTTCAGTGCAGCACCTCCACCTCAGCCCGGCCGCAGGCAGCTCCAGCCCACGGGCAGGAACCACGGTGCCATCACCACGCGTGACAGAGCACTCGAAATACCCGGGAGAGGGACTTCGTTACACAACAGAATGACCTGGATACTCTTCATGCTGCTGCTCAGCTCCTCCCTGCCCATTTCCTCTCGGTGGCTCCCCTCCTGCAGCGCAAAGCGCTGAGTGTGCCCGGCACAGCGAGTGCTCCCGGAGCCTCCCCGCCCTCCTGCGGGCCCTGGGCAGCGAGGAGCAGCCCCAGCTCTCACAGGGCAGCCCCAGCTCTCAAAGGGCAGCCCCAGCTCTCCCAGGGCAGCCCCAGTTCTCACAGGGCAGCCCCAGCTCTCAAAGGGCAGCCCCAGCTCTCAAAGGGCAGCCCCAGCTCCCAAAGGGCAGCCCCAGCTCTCCCAGGGCAGCCCCAGCTCTCCCAGGGCAGCGTCTCCCCACGCTCGGGTTGTGTGCTCCTGTTTCTTCCCCCAGCAAGTCCCCTAATCAATAAACGTGACTGAAGGTTTTGAACAGCTTCCCTGTCAGAAGCTGCAGGGTATTCCAAGGTGACCAGAATGTAACTGCATGATTTATTTTTTCTTCCCCCAAATGCTGTCTCCTTCTCCATATTCCAAATTAGTTTAGACTAGCACTCCCTGGCCCAAACCCCAAATTATTGGACAGTCATCTGGTTCAAAAGCATAAATTAAACAGTGTAAGTGAATTCAATGAACTGCAATCAGATGCTGTGTCTGTATCACACTCCAAGCGTGCTTGTGTGGCTCTGATTCTCCCCTAAAGTGTATTCAGGAAGTACTGAGTAACTGGTTTCTTTTTTCCATGGGCAGATACCTTTACATTCCTCAAATCACATCATAGCTGTGCAGAACAAGCATTATTTACACAACAGCTATGCTGATCAAATAGAAACAAAACCCCACAGATACCTGTACACACATTAGTATTTTTCTTCTGAGTAACAAATGCATGACTTTTCAGTACCATTGCAGGAGAGGCAAATTAATAAGTTTAACAATTCAGGCTTGTAAGAAAAGAATATTTACAATCACTTTCTGTAAAAATCTACAGGTTTAAAAGAACTTAGCTCCAGTAACCAGTAAACAAAATAGTCACATTCATTAAATATTCAAAATCCAAGTGTCTTCCAAATTCCAAACATCAAAATTCAGCATCTTCCATTGTCCCTTATATTAATTTTTTAAAGATACACGAATGTGCTGCCTTGAAAATCTGAGATATCTAAATACCTGAATTCGTTCTTTAGCCAAGTGAAAGCAATTCTTACCTTCTGCAGTGAGTCCTTCAGATATTGAGGTCAGAATATAGATTAAGCGTGAGGTTCTAAACTGGTAATGAAACTCATATGATCTTGGGTCAGACTCTCCAAAAATGGGTTCCAAGAGTGGCTCCTGAAAAACAGGAGTACACATTCATAGAAAACACTGCTACTACCAGTGACTAACATTAACAACATTAACAGGAGACAGAAGAATGATCCTACAGATCTGACATTATGATGAATTCTAAACTAGCCGATAAATCAGAGTATCTTGAGAGACAAAATATTTTCTTGTCTTCAGTATATTTCAACTTTTCAAATTTACTATTGGATGAAACTTGCTATTAGTTTAAAATAAGCTCAGCATAGTCCAAACCCACTCCCGTGCTTTGCCATCTGACACAGCTCTCAGGAAGAGTGGGATAGTTCTGTGCAGGACTCCGGGCATATCTTGCCTTCTGCAGGAAACCTCACCAAGATTTATCACAGATTTCCCCACACCACCTCAGAGAGAGGCTTTATTTGGTGCCTCACTGAGCTCCTTTAGCAGGCTGTGAGCAGGCAAAGGTCCCTGCTTGGGCCCATCAGCCCAACCCAGCCATCGTCTTCCTCGTAAGGATTCTTGTTTGGGAATTAAGCGTTGGACAGCTGGGAATGTGCCCATTGGGCATGTTTGACTGTACAGACAATAAACTGACTTGATTGAGAGCAACTTTCCACTTCTGTGGACTTTCTTTATGTGGCAAAAATAAACCTGAGTGTTATCATCTCTAACTGTCCCAGACTTGTCCCTTCCTGTGAGACGACGACAGCTCGGAATGGAAGTGTCACGGAGGAAAAGTCACAGTTCACACTCAGGCTGATATGCAAGATCTGTTGTCTTCCCACTGGGAAGTGGGAACATGGTGTACTTTAATTTTAAAGTTTTCCATTTTATGGGGAATACACAGTGCAGTGACAATTTGCAGATTGAAACTAATTGCAGAGGAGCTGGGTATATGAGGATGCTTTACAGTGCATGCAGGCAACAAAATGGGTTTGCAAGTATAGAAAGGGGGAAAAAATTGCATTTCTCTCTTTTACAAGCCTAGTGAGAGTTCTCGAAAAGCTCTTGTTTCACATGGCACTTCAGTCATACCTGTATTTCAGATGTCACTATATTCATAAATTCAAGTAATTGAACTGAAAACTGCATTTGAGCTGTTCTAGATCCCTCTCATTATATCAGTACAAAGCCTGTGGTGGTGTTATTTCATATTTCACATAAAGACTCCCAAGATGAGTAATTGCTTACTAGCAGGTCACTGTGGGATACTGAAAGCAGCATTTTGACATAGGCCTGAAGTACATTGTCAAAGTGGTCGTCCCTGTTCAACTTGCAGACACCAAAGCTGACATAATTTCCACATAAGGCAGATTTGAGTGGAGAGTAACAGATGGAAATGCCCTTGAGTTTCAGCAGATGAACCTGATCTTTTGACAAAGTCCCCAGAGAGAGGATCTGATTGCCTGTTTAGAAAGAAAGAAAGAAAGAAAGGAAGGAAGAAAGGAAGAAAGGAAGAAAGGAAGAAAGGAAGAAAGAAAGAAAGAAAGAAAGAAAAAGAAAGAAAGACATTTAAGCATCTGAAAATCTAAAATATTTTGATGGTACTATCTAAACTTATTTTTGAACATCTTTTTTTAAATTACTATTTGGAAGAAAGATGTAAAAGATGTAAAAGATGTGGTAAGTAAGCATGACTAGAGCTTAGAAGCCACTAAGCATTTAGTATGCCAAATTTAAACTAAAAGCTTTGAATCCCTGCCATTGATGTACAGCCAGACCATGACTGGGGCTATCAGCATGAATTCCTTAATCTGACCAGAGGTGCAACACATGCCTTTACAGTTTCTCAGCAAAACCTGTTTTTGATCCGTTACCAGAATGTGTATACACACACTAAATATATTCCTCAGGAAACAAACATGTCCTTTTCAAAAGCCTCTGTTTTAGCATGTCTATAATGTAAAAATAACAGCTACTGGTAAATATTGGTTGTTGCTGTTAATGGGCAGTGGTGACTTTTGGATCCACCCAGTGCAATCCTCTGTGCAGATTTCTGTGCTCACAAGGTCTCATTACCAACTTTTCTAAGTACCTTGTAACAGTTTAATGCTCATCTTCACAGCACCCCAGAGTGAGTTTGCCTTCATGACAGTTTTTTCAAACCTGAAGCAATTAATGAACGTGAGCTAAGGCAGTGGTACGAGCACAGCAAAGCCAAAGCTCTTGCCTGACTCAACCGAGCCCTCTGATGCTGACCTTGACAAGCTTGGCCTGCACAGAACCCAAGTGCAAGTCTTGGCTTTGTAATTACTCATCATTCTTGGCGATTTCAACGAGAGGAAAACAACACAGAGCTGTAGGTTTTTGCAAGGATTCCCATAAATAACAGCACAACAGCCACAGATGAGACGCTCTGCTTGTCTGCTCTCCGTGCTGCCCTGGCTGTGATGACAACTTGGATCAAGGAGCAGTGAGCAAACTGGGCATTACCTGTTCACAACCCAAACTCTGCCAGCTGGGAGAGGGGGAGTTACGACAATGGAGTTGTGATTTTACAGTAGGCAATTAAAAAATGCCCCAAAACCTAGCCTGAGATTGCACAGAGGGAGCATCGTTTAATACATATTGAGGCCTAACATTAAATTGGGTCAGCCTCTGCACAGCTCTCCTTCCCACCCAAGCAAATTTCCACTTGCAAATCATCTCCCAGCCTCATTGCAGTTCTTTCCCTAAATGCTATTGATTACCAGCAATGACAAATTTACATCATACAATTAAAAAAATGAAGGTTTTGTTTCCAAAACCATGATGCATCGAAGTCATTTGATGACCCATTTGGTGTCATCTGATGCAAGGACAGAAAGGCATAAGTTACTGTTTAAAACAGTAATGTTGGTCACCACTTCTAGCAAGTACAAGGCAATTTATCCATCAGGTGGTAAATGAGAAGTAGATGCAAAAAAAAAAGCCTGGGAGTACAATCAGGGATTGAGTAGAAAAAGTAACGGGGGTCTGTAAGAAGCTGGAATGGTAAATTAGAATTATGGAAGAGAAAAACAAATATTTAGCTAGGAAAGATGGTCACGAAAGTAAAATCAAGCCTTCTTAATTAGACAGAAAATAACTTAAGAATGAGAGTCCAGAATGGTTTTTACATTTGTAAATGGTCCTAAAGCACCTCTCCTATCCCAAATGCCACAGTCACAAACACAGCGTAACTGGGGAAGAGATGCCATTCCAGAGACTGCTACTGCATAGAAACTAACTCCAAATGGTGTTAAATCTCTGTCATACTAAACAGGAGCAGAATCCAAAAGCTCCTTGAAAAGTAAAACATAGCAGAAAAAGAAAAAAGTCTTATAGAGTACCTAGATATTAATTTATTTTCATCTTTACAGAACTAAGAAATTACACTTACAAAAATTGAACTCCATTTTGCTTCCTACAGTGAACTATTTAATACATCCCAGATAGATCATCTCATTTAGCATGAATCTCTTTGGTCTAGCTATTGAAGAGATCAGTGAATTTCAAGTTCTGTGGAAAAAAAAAATACAATTAAATACAAAACTCTGTGAGAACAAGAGGGAAGACGGATACAGGTTTTGGAAACCACTGTTGAACAGTAAAATTCTCAGGGCATAAACAAAACAGAAAGGTAAGAGTGCTGTAAATTACCCTGAGCTGGTCTTCTCCACTATTAAATTCTCTGCTGAAAATCTCAACTTCACTAACACAAATGCATACCTGGCCTCAGAAATGAGCAAAGTTCTGGGTCCAAGAAAGGAAGAGCCTTGAGTCTGTAGCTGAGCTGTCCAAGTGTGACATCCTGCAGCCACAGGTCCTTCAACTGCTTGGTGTAATAAGCAACAAAAGAGCTTAGTAGTTGTCAAGAAGGCAATTATGTACGCCATATGGAAATTAACTGCAAGCTGATGTAAAAAATGGATGATGAGGAAAGAAGTTGGAAAAACCCTAGGAATCCCTTAGTCTGGGAACATGAATTCAAGGAGTCATCCACTACTGCTGGTGTTCCATAATTTTCATTACTTCAGAAAAACCCCTCCCTCTAATTAAAACCCCTTGATGAGCAGAGGGATTGGGTGCAGGGAGGCAGCAGGGGAACGAAGGCCTGTCCCTCCCCAGAGACACTGAGGAGTCTGGGTTTAATGTGAGGTTAAAACTGCTTTTGGCAAGTGGACAGAGCCTGTGGAGGAGTGTCCTGTGCTCACGGATTCATTTCAAAGGGGCCCAAGAGCAGGAACAGCCCATTCCAAGGCAGCAGCTGAGGTGAGGGACCAGCGGTGCCGGGTCAGGGCACGCGGGGCTCCAGCACAGAGCAGTGTTTGAGCATTTATTGAACAGAATATGAAGTACAGTGCCATGCCTGAGTAGATAAAATAAGAATGATCTACTTGTAACATTTAGCAGGAGCTTCAGGGGAATATTTTTATACACGATGGATACTACTGAACATAAACTAATTTATGGAGGTACTTGGAATCAGGTCAAGAACAACTCCTCAGCTACTGAGGATATGCTTACATTTATAATCCCTGTAGTGGAAGACCAATATACAATTTTATAAACTCCTATTGTTAAAAGAAACCATTTAAAGAAATTAAATCAACATAAAAGTGACCTTTGAAATGTTGAATTTAAAAATTGTGTTTGAAACTCATAGCTCCTGTCAAAACAAAAACTCTGTAGAGACTAATCACTGAAGTCCCAGTGCTACTATTCAGTTAAAAATCAAATGAAAAAATCCAACTTGCACCAGTTTCTTCTTACTGTGGGAGAAATTGCATCTCACTACCTTAAAACACATTGACTTCCAAAATTCTCAGTAATTTCCTTTAATCCAGTGTTTTGCCCTGCACTTGACAGCAATGTCACTCACAAAAATTATGAACTCTCTGAGACTCAGGAGTGATACGAGATTCTGATGGGAATAAGAAAGGGATTTTTAAAGATACTGGTGAAACTGCCAGAGAGGAAATAGGGGCTTGAATTTGGCTGCCAATTTAATCAGTTAATTACCAAAAGACTCCTCAGTACAACCAAAGGTGCTGGAAGGAAAAGGTGTCTGTGCAGAGGGAAGTTCCAAGCCAGCCAACACCAGTGGGGGCTGCTCGGGCTCCAGGGAACATCCCCAGGCTCAGCACCCATGGCCACCCCTTCCCTCCCTCCCCTGGACGTGGGAGGTGTCAGCACACCCAGCTTTCCTTTCAGCTCTCCCCCTGCACTGCTTTTGCAGGAGAAGCTATAACACAAAATGATTTCCTTATGGCTGAGTTTCATTTCAGCAGGGCTTGTTCTAGATTTCAAACGAATAAGCACTTTGGATGGTAATAATGCACCTGAAACATATTTTAACATGTGTGAATTAGAAGAAGATATAAAAAGACTTCAGTGGGATTAAACCGAGGTTGTGAGAATGTATCATATTTATCGACAAAAAATGTTTTTTGCCTTTTCCCCTTTCCTATTTTTATTATTCACCACTGCCCATAAAGATGGCTTGAGCTTCGCTTTCCAGGCATTCGGAATGCTGAGCAGTGCAAAGAAGTGCCCAGACAAAAAAGGCAAATGTGAATCATAAAGATGAGAGAGAGCTTCAAAAAGTGATTTTTTTAAAGCTTCCACAACCACAAATGTGCACAAAAGCTCTCAAATCAGCACAAGGAGCGTGCCCAGCACCAAGATAAATTTGCCAAAAGAAAGCGATTCCGAAACATGGGTTAGAAATAAAGCACAATATATTGTGGAACCACCACGCCAGGAAGGAGGGCAAGGCAGCACAGCTGAGAGCACTGAGCACTGCACTGCCAGGCTCAGCTGTTGCTGAGAAATACCTGTTAGACTGCAAGAATCCGTTTAGCCAAAATTTTGAAGGAGACCCGTTATCTTATGAAGTTGACACTGAATGGATTACCACACTAAGTTTTGAAATACATGTTCTGGAAGCAATTTAAAGCTCATTAGAAATAATTGTGTCTGGCCACTGGAAAATGTGGTAAAATTTAATCCACATCCAAATGCTACCTGAGCTGTGAGCACAGGAAATTGTTTTGTGCTACTGTGGCTAACCTCATCGCTGACCCTGAGCAGTAACTGCTACAGCAGCTGAAAGCTGAAGCAAAATTAAAAACTTACATCAAAGTATATCATGACAGAATGTAGATAAATAAAAACAGCATATTGAAAATATTATTTTTATGTCAGCCTCTCCTAATGAAAGGGAAGAGGTTTACTAAAATGTAAAGAAACCACAAAACAAAAAATGGATAGTCCCAAGATGCACTGAAACATCATTCCTACACCACTGAGAGTTCAAAAACACACGGTAAGGAGACCTGTACATACAGAATTAAAAGTGAAATATATTGGGGATGAAGAATGGTGAACTACACTATTCCAACTCCTCTCTCCTCTCTGATGTTTATTTTAAATCACTATCACTCCCTCAGACTGGCTTCAGCTGTAATGGACAAGACACAGCAGCCCTTGCCAAGAAGCTGTGGAGCCCCAACAAGGATAATTGCCTGACTAAGTGCATCCTACGCCAGGCTTCCCATCTTCTGAGCAGATCACATTAGCAAAGACATCTCAGAGCTGTCTGCAGCACGGTATCAGTGATAAATGAGCAGAAGGAGAGGACACACCAGCGCTCCCCCATCCGCACAGCTGGATCTGTGCAGCAGAACTCAGCGCTCGCTGAGGTGCTCCTCTTCAAAACCACAAAAAAATTCATCTTTCAAATTTTACTGAACATACTTGCATATCTTAGAAATAGTCATTTTGGGTTTTTTCTGCATTGCACTCAAACATATGAAATCACTATTTATATAAAGAGTCTCTGCTTCAGTGTAGTATTAAAGATTTCAGCATCCATACTCACAAGCTTTTGTGTACATTCACCCTCCCCAAACACAGCTCCACCTTTTCTTCCCCTTCTCTTCTCAGCCTGAGCACAGACCTTACAGCTCACAGAGAAAAGAAATGGAGGTAACGTTCGGACACAAATAGACATTACAAACTTGGGTAAAACCGAAGACGGACAGAAAGCAACACCCTGGATAACCAATGTTTGTTTCAGAGTCATTTCCACAGTTATTTCCTGCACACGATGGTACAGGGCCCACACAGAACAAAACCACATATAAATTTCAGCTGATTTGCATCGCCTGAAGAAGGCCATACGTGTGAAGTATCTGTGTGTTATCCAAAACTGCCTTGATTGGTGTAGCCCAGACTCAGGAAGAATGCACATGATGTCAGCGATCACCACTGTGGGTGAGAAGAATCACCTGACGCACCTCACTTGAGTCATTTATTCCTTGTCAAAGTGTTGACTGGACAGAGGCATATATCAGATCACACTTTTATGTACCTACAGGTTTGCACGGCAAGAAAACTCCCAGTTGACCTAAGACTTAACCAGAAATTTTTGTGTTTAGTTTGGTGCAAATGAAATTTCTGAAAACAATATCTTTACATGCATTTTCTGTGCATCGTTATGTATGAAAGAGGAGGGAAAATACAAATTTAAATTTCACTTACCAATGGAAGCACAATACAGTGAAGCTATATTTTCATGTATTGCTTTATGTTATGTTCTGAGAAAAAGGAGCAGCCAGGCTAAGCTGCACTGTCTGTAGAGAGGGACCAGGTCTTTGCCTACAGAGCCAGGAGCCAGAAACTCTCAGTGTCAAGGGCAGGGAGGAGAGGGGAGAGGCAACAGAGCTGGAATCCTGGTGTTCAGACAGGGGTTTGCCAGGAGGATCACACACAGCCAGGGTGCCAGGTGGTGCAAAGAAGAACTTCTTAGGGATGAGAGGAGCCTGGGCAGAGTTGGTGGCAATCCGCTCAGCCAGTGGATTAATTGAGACAGAGACCGAAAGGAAGCGCCTTCCCACAAGGACAGTGTGATGAAAGAAAGAGCTGCTTGCTTCTGTTTCCCCCTCTGCCTCATGCCATCACTTTGTGTTTCTCTCAGTTTAAAAAGGAAATTATTATCTTATAAATTTCAGTCAAATCTATCCTGAGTTAAAATGTGTCTCTGATCAGCTCTGAGGAGCTCACCACGAGCTGCAGGCACATGCAAGAGGTCTGGCTGACTTGGTAAGATAAATGAGCACATACTGTCTGTTGTCATCTCCTGACATTTGCTGTGCATCTTCTATTTTTTCCTAATACTTCCATCAGAAAATCATGCTGAGTGAGAGAATCTCAACTATTCTTGTGATTTTAAGTTACTTGGAAGAACGGTACAGAAGAAAACTTGAAAACTGAGTCCAAGGATTGGAAGGCATGTATGGATTCATTCTTTTATCTGAACCACACAGTTTTTCAGAATTGGAAATTTCAGGGTCTGGAAACATTGTTCAAGAACACAAAGTGAATTTTATGATCGTCACTTGGTTTACTTATTTATTTTTCCCCAGATGTCTGCCAAGATTACATAGGCTTAAAAGACAAATACACTTTAAAGATCATAGGGTATTATGGACTATAGTTTTCCTTAAAAATATAATTATTAAGATTTTCAGGAAGACATTTGAAAATAATGCAAAATTCCTTTATATCAGTACCTTTACAGGAATTTGTATGCTCAAAGGATCATACATAATTAATGAATCCCTATAGCACATTTCCAGAACTTACATCTTTCTGTACACTGGAACAGAAATCTCAGGAACTACTACTTGGTGATAAAAGCTAAAAATGCCAGTGCTTTAAACAGCCATTTTTCAATGCTGATCAATTGTAGTATCTTGAGATACTGACAGTGGGCAGTGAACCCTTCCCAGAGCAGTGTGTGTGGCAGTGTGAAATGGGGCTGCGTGGGGGTTTATTCCATTGCCCAGAGCCCAGCAGGGTGATGGCCAGGCTGTGCAGTCCAGCTGTGCCAGCTGTGCCAGCTGCATCCTCTGAAATCCCTGCTCCCACATGGGCAGCTGCCCGGGAAGGGCTCGTGAGTGGGCTCTGCCCAGAATAAATCCTGGCAGTCACTCACCCAACAGAAAACCTGAACAGTTCCTCTAAAGTCACACCTTGGTACTGGCAGAATCACTAACGGGACCCTGATGTTAACATGCACGTGTTTTAAAGCAAAATAACCCCCCCAAAGATACTGGCTGGAGGCTCTCTCCCACATGTCCATTGTTTCTCTGCTTGTCGCTGATGGGAGATTTTAAATGTTTCTTCTGGAGGACATCAGGTGCAGTTCTCCTCTTAAACCTGTGCAGAGTGAAATGTCATCCTTCCCCAGGAAAGCAGTTATGAAACACAGGGAAGAGCAGCACAGGAGAAAGCTCTCATGGCCATGCTGGGGTTGAAGATGCCCCAGCTCCTTGCAGGGGGATGCACTCGGTGACCTTCAGCAGGTCCCTTCCAACCCACGCCACTCTGATTCTCTGCTCACTTCACCTTGCTATGGCCACACCACTGAGGAGATGCCACACAGTCCCAAGGATCTCTCACATAATCTGACAAAGAGGGTGAGAGACTCTGGGCGCAGCTTCCACAGGCCCCACGGCTCTGCTGCTCAGTTCTTACTCCTAGATCTGCTCTGGGCTATTCCCTATTACGTTGCACAACTAAATCCCAGCATGAGTCAGAAAATGTTGTCTGGTCCTTACGTGCAAGAGCTACCAATACCTCAGGGCTGAGAATTTTATGAACTGTGTACACACCATAAAAGCTGCAATTGAAAGCAGAAGGTTTCTTTACAAAGGTTTTTGGGGGTTTTTTAGGCATGAATTAGGAATGAAGCAGGTTGAAAACAACTCGTGTGGTTTACTCAAGCAAGGTTTAGAAACTTGATGCCAACAACTGAGCTGAATGGATGCCCAATAATATGGTTATGTTTTTCCTAAGTGCAGAAAAGATGGTGAAAGCTGATGGAAATAAATTAAAATAAAAAATTAAAAAGGAAATATGATTGCAGTGGGATCAGGTACCATCTGACAAATAGGGCTGAATCATCACCATTACTACATTTGATTTTTTTTTAGATAATCTAAAGATTTGCCTTTATCTTTCAAGCATTTTCAAATCTTATTTTTATTTTGCTTAATCATTCTAACAAATTTACTACAGAACACAGCTGAAAAATTTGGTCACTTACAGCACGGTATATTTGCAAAAGAAACAGAAAAATTATTTTGCACAGACTGAAAGTTACTTGTGTGCAATTTTTTTGTTACAAATAAATGCTTTAGGCATCCCACAGATAATGTTTCCATGTCCTACAGACCAAATGCAACATCACATTTGAAGTTTTTTACAGAGGCAACCATGCAACACACAATTTTCAGATCCAAAAATCAGCCTGAATGCAGTAAAAGCAACTTTGATGCACCAATTTTCTTTCTTTAAATGAAACAAGCCATTCATGGCTCTTCCAGTCTACACAAACTACAAATGAGGTTTCTCTACAAAAGCTTGGTAATGTTCCTTTCAAGATATTGAGAAAGCAAAGTGGTCAGCTGCAATGTTAGTTGGAGTGTAACATAAACTGCTGGTGTCAGACACCTGTTGCAGCTGCATGCGTGAGTGGGAGGAGTAAAATGGAGCAACTGATTACAAACACTTCTAACAGCGCTCCAGGGTAAAGCTGTTATGGTCCTATTATGTTTCGGAAGTGCTGGAACATAATTTGAATACATAAAATCAGCCCACACCTATCAATCAGCAGCCTGGATCAAACACCCCACGAGTGTTTGTGTCTCTGCTGCACACACCTGCAGCTGCCAGGACACGAAGGTGACACGAGCAGCTCTGGTACCTGAACGACCCCTGAGCCAGGGAATGCGAGCTCCCTGTGAGCCCTGCGCTGCCCAGGGCTGGCTCTGCCTCCAGCACCTCGCAGTCCTGCTAGGGCTCCCCAAATCCATCACTGCTCAGCAGTATCAACAAACAGGATTTTTATACCACAAGCCAGGCAAAGAATTACACTGCAGAGGAACCTACCAATGCAAAAACCATTTCACTGGCCTCTCTGAAGAGACGAATTCTGTTTGGAGATGATACATCAACACTTAACATGTTGATGTATCTAAAAAATAACAGAAAAATATTCAGATCTTCATCACAGCAGAAAACTGCAATGGATTCACTCTCTCAACCAACCAACCAACCAACCAACAAACAAACAAACAAACACATTTGCTGATTACAGAGTACAATTAAATGATAAACTAACTCTCTGGAGATATATACATATATATATTCAGGGATATGAACTCTAGTTATCTCATGTGTTGCCAGAGTAACAAGCCTGTGACAAAAGACAGAAAACTTTTAACCAGGAAAGGTGACAGACAGTTTATACACAGCTTTTCATGACTGGGGAATGCCTTGTGTCTGAACACAGTTCAGAAAATCCATCACCCAAGTGGTCAGGCTAACTTTTACCAGCTCCTTCATCAGGATAGTGTTTAAAAATAAAGCAATCCCAACTGTTTCTTTTGCTGCCTAACATCTGTGGCAGTCCCACGGCAGTTCTCCAGGTGTAAATTATAACACATGCTTTCAGGAACACTCAGAACTGAAGGAGACTGCACCAGGTTGTCTCACCGAATCACAGGTACTACCAAAGCACTTTGTTCCCAATCTGGAAATGCATCAGAGTCCTTGCCAAAGGCCCTGCTGCTTCATTCCGATCTGTCTTTATGATAAGGAAGCCTAACCTTTGGTTCAGGACTACAAGTGAACTTCAAATACAGATCTTGGGCTCCTAAGTAACTTCAGGGAAACTTACCCTTGGCTTTTCTTGGGACTGAAAGGGAAGGGAGCAACCCCTGAGGGGTGTGAAGCAGAGCAGCCCCGGGCAGGGCATGCCACGGGTGCGGGATCAGTCCCTGAAGGGCCACTCACTGATGAGTGGGACTCAGTGATCCCCGTGGGTCCCTTTGCCACTCTGTGACCTGTCTGCTCTCACCCACCTCTGATCAGTCGTGCACCCCAGGGTCTCCCCTGTCCTAGAGACCAGGAAGGACCTTCCTCTGCTGCAAATCCCATTTTTTAGTGACCGAGTCCTTATTTGCAGGGCCCTTTGCTGCAAACTCCAGAGTAAATCCCTGTGTTTACGAACGAATAAAACGTCCATGGTAAAAACCATTTGTATATTCCACATATGCAAAATGATAATGGCTGTCAGAGGCGAACCCCCAGAGCAGCACATCATCGTCCTGTCAGAGTGGCATAATGCACAGTCTGATCCTCAGACACGTTTTAACCATGGCACAGAACACTGAACAGTGTGTGCCCATCTGTGACAGCCGAGGCAGCACGCAGCTCGTGCGAGCACCATCCCAGGTGGTGTCTGCTGAGGGAACGAGGTCTCTGAACAACAGTGGCTTGAAGAACCCATGAACAGGGAAAGTGGCTTGAAGAGCTGGCTCCTGAGTAAGACTGATTGTTCCAGCTCCTCTTGGCATTTTTCACAGCTGTTTGAGTTCTGAGTTTCTGCTTTAACAATCTCCTCCACAAAACAAGCTACAGCACGATTAGAGTGCTCAAGCATATAAAAACAGGTTAAACTTTTCCACTACTACTGTCAGGATAAAAGACATAATCAGCCAACACAAACCAAAGGGGGAGTCACTGCAGACAAGTCAACACAAACCACCCAGGGAATTCTGCCTTATGGCTTGGGCAGTCCCTCAGGGACCCTGTGCACACTCCACACACTGGGGTTTGACTGGGAGCCAGGTCTCAGCTTTTAGGTACCAATTTCCTGTTGCCAGATTAAATTGTTCTGTTTTTTCAAATTTCAAATATTTCAGCATTTTTTCCATGTAAGTCTGATTTAGAAGGGCAAAATGAGAAATGATACCTCCTTGTTGAAAATTCCAATTATTTTGCTCATGAAGATACCCAGCATGATATCTTCATGGTAAATGGAAATGACGCAGAACAACTTGACTGGCAAAGAATTAAACAGGTTTTTTATTTGGAACCAAGAGATTTTAACTATACAATTTGCTATTAAAACATGATGTAGCTAATCTAGTCAGTGGTTTTGTTTAATAATAAACTTATTTAAATTTTTTAAGCTTGCCTCTTGTCATATAATTCTGTTTTGTTTAAACGGGAGAAATGGTGACTGTTCTTAGGAAAAGGCTATTGCCTATCCAGCCAATAAAGGCAGCTCCTGTGAACCTCACAAAGTGGGACACAGACCCTGTGTGGGAACACAGACCTTGTATGGGAGCACAGACCCTCTATAGGAGCACAGACCCTGCATGGGAACACAGACTATGTGTGGGAACACAGATCCTCTGTGGGAGCACAGACCCTGCATGGGAACACAGACCCTGCATGGGAGCACAGATCCTCTGTGGGAGCACAGACCCTGCATGGGAACACAGACCCTCTGTGGGAGCACAGACCAGTGTGGGACTGTGAAATCCAGGTCTGACCCACAGGAAGGGTTTCACACTTCCAGGCCGTGCAGCCCCAGCTGTGTCATGGTGTAACCCAGCTCTGGAGTGGAGCTGAAGCCCAACCACAGCCCTGTCAACCAACGGCAGCACCGTGTGGACAGATGGACAGGCGGACAGATGGACAGGCGGACAGATGGACAGGTGGACAGATGGACAGGCGGACAGATGGACAGACGGACAGATGAACAGACAGACAGACGGACAGATGGATGGGCTGCTGCTGCCTGAGGCAGCTCCACACTGCTGCATCCTGCTGCCACCTGCCTCAGGCTCTGCAGCTGAACTACAGAAGGGAAGAGGCTGACATGAGAAATGTACTTTTGGGCCTTGTTTCTCATCCTTTATGGGGTTCTTCACCTTCTGAATCACACAGATGAGTTAAACACACCATGGGAGAGCTGTCCAGTAACAAACTGGGATTTCAATTCAAACCTCACCTGGAACACTCTCAAAGGGCTCAGATGACCCATGCATCTTACACCTCTAAAAGCTCTCTAGTGGCAGCTATATTTTTGCTGAGGTAGACTTCCAACCCAGCTCACTCTCAAGAGAGGATGGTCAATATTCTCCAAATGCAGCAGATGCCACGTAAGGTACAGAACTGAGCTGTGCCACAAATCCTCCTAAGTCATCCCCATTCCTCAGCCTTCTGAGCACCCCTATGAGCACTGCAGGGAGAGGGTGCAACGCTGCACAGCCTCACTGTGGAATTTCATGGGAGAGAAAGCAATTACATTTTCAGATCTCATGGCGAGGAGAGTAACTTGACAGCCAAACCCTCCAAGCAAAATGTAAGCCAGCAGCAAAGGCTGCTGATACATCCAGCGTGATTCGCTATCTCAGTTCAGAAACTTGAAGCATTGAGTCCCTATTCATTGACCAGGGAAGACTGGAAACTACAGTCAAATTTTATAAAAGCCAGGGTCAACAGAAAGGCTTTGGCAATTTATTGCTTCTTTTATAAATCCAATAAGGTGGAATAAATTGGTTTTAAGTAGAGTATTATTTTTAAGTGTTTCTAACCACAAGCTTCAAGGAATCTGGCGAAGGCATGAACTTAACCTGAGCAGTCAGTTCCAGCGCAAAAGAATTCAAGCTGCAAAAAATGATACTGAGGTTCGAGTCCCTGCGAGTGGACAGTAACTGCTATTACAAACAGATTACTGCTTCATGGGAAATGCATTCTCTTCTTGGGATTGGGAAACTTCAATCTCTACAGTGGTTTGGCTCTTTCAAGCTTGTGCCTAATCCTGAATAGTTAAAACACATAACTTAAAAATTCAGTTCTTCAAAATCAGAATAGTTTTGAAGAAGCCATCTTATTGCTGCCCATGGTTTTATTTTGTTATGAAATATGATATTAATTTGGATAAATATGTAACACTGTTAGTCTGGTGAAAAGATTGTACTGCTTGTCCTATTAATCCTCATCCAGAGCAGCACAGGATCAGCCAGGCCAGCACCCAGCTCAGCTGGAACCTTTAAATGGCCACGAGATGAACGCCCTCCCTGGCAGATCACTTTCCTGTGAGCTCACTGTGTGTGTCTATATACACAAGTATTTTCTGTAGGCAGCTTCATGCACTCACCCACAAACATCAGATGTGATCAAGCTGCCTGCAACTCTGAGTAAACCTAATGATTTAATTCTTGCAACCCATTTTCTAATTTCAACCTCTTTATTTTACAGAGAACAGAAATCCTGAAACCCAAGGATCAGCTGGGAGGGACATAAGAAAGGACTTCTCTGGGTTCCCATCTAACAGTAAGAAATATTAAGTGAAAAGAACAAAAAGGTGGATATTCTCCTGAATTCATAATTGAATCTCTATGGATGTGTCTGACTCCAGACCAAGGACCTTACACTGCATTCTGGTGTTAGTATGGAAAAAACAGATTAAACACTCAACATCTTATCCAGGCAGCCTGGGAGTAGAATAAAATATGTAAAGAGAGTCACCACTGCTAGGGAAAACCAGGTTTTGACTGTCCACCTGTGGGTATTTGAGGATCTCTAGGCCACACCTGCTTGTTCAGGACTGACCTACAAACTACAGAGCCCACATGTTCCAAATACGAAAGACAAATAAACTTTCCCAAGCTGTGGTACTGCAATCGTCATTGACAGCTTGACATATCAATATTTCAGGAAGAATAAATGACTTTCATATCCAGGGGGTTGGTTTTCTTGATTTAGTCTGTTTGTTTGTTTGATTTTTTTTTAATCATTCATTACTGGATACTTTGGGAAGATGCAACACTTAACACCTGAAGCTGCTTAAAATATTTGGAAATATTTTAATGAAGTCTTTTGAGAGATCACCTAATACAACTTTAAAATAAATTTTACTATTATTATAAATATTTTCTCTTCATCCCTTGCCAGAGGAAAACTATAAATCTTGTCTCAGCTGAATGAACACCATTTATCATATTCATTTTCTTGTCAATACAATTATGAAAAGCCTTTGGCCTTTTTCCAAGGAGCCTGATTTGCTGGAGAAACTCAATTAGTATAAGCAAGCCTGCTACAAGCCAGTCCCATTTGGCAACCCAGAGCAGCCTCGGTGTACCTGCGATTCACCTCTGAACCAGGAGCCTGGTAACTCCACCCTGGTGCTAAAATACAGGATACAGCAGAGGCCCCCCCGCCTTCCCTCTCTCCCTCCCGCACCAAAAGGACTTTAAAGAAATTACTTCTGCTCATTTTTGCCATCTACTGGACAAAGATTAAATCCTAAACATTGTGATCAGGTGAGAGATTACCCAGTGTAATTTGTTTTCTCCTGGACAGGCCTTAGACCCAAAATATTTCCGACAATCACTTGAAAAGTTTATCAAGACATTCTTCTACTGATGATTTCCAAGCAACTATTTCTGATAGTATTCAATACAGAATGAACATCACCTTATGAGATGTTAAGAGCTTAGTCTTTTATCTCTTGCCTCTTTGTCTTGTTTATTTATTGAACAAGTATAAGTAAATGGATATTATTTTTTATAATATTCTGTATTTTCCATTTTCAGTATTGAAATACTAGGGCCTCAAACATAACAGAATAAAATCTCTTCGTAAAACAGTTTTTCTTTGCTATTAAATCCATTTTCTGATGATATATTTGAAACTAAAAAAGAAATGTGTTAATCAAAGGATATTTAAACTTGATACAATAAAATTAGCACCGGACCCTCCCTTCTTTTCCCATTTACCTTTTTGTTTTTATCTACAGTAAGTAAGAGTTGTGGTAATAGCAGGTCATTGTGCTGTAATGCTTGGGATCAATACCTGGATGCAGCTGGACTTGTCCAAATGAGGAGAAATCCACTGAACAGAATCATGCACTTCTCCTTTACAGCCAAAGGTGAGGCAGAAAAACATTCTGAACCTATGCAAGGGAAAAGCAACTGGGAAGGCCTGACCTTTGAATTCCACATAAAGCTACACTTCTATGTATTTTTACTGAGAATACCGAATACTGAAATCCAAAAGTTGGATGCTGTTTTTATTTATTTGAAATGAGCTTAATCCATAAAGTGGAAGGAATAAATTAATTTTAAAAAAATCAGGAAAGGGTCCTGAGGACTGTATATCCTGGATCCTTCTATAAAAGCCATCTCCATGGATGCAACCATTTCTTTCAAGAGGAGCAGAGGCAAGACTCTGTTACTCCTCCCACAGCTGGAGATTTGCAGTTCTGTACAGGAGCGTGACTCTCCCGGTACATGAGGAAAAACAAAGTCAAACCAATTTGAAATGGAAGCAGCACTGATCTGCTTTTACACATCTTCCTGATTTCATTAAGTTTTAGGGTAACACAAGCACAAACAGGACTAACGAAGTTAAATGTACCCAGTGGTGCCCACAAGAAAATGAGATGCTAATTCACAGTCTGGCTTCAGGAGTTGGGTGGTTTGTTGCTGTTGTTGTTGTTGTTGTTGTGGGGATTTTTTTCCCCCCAGTCGTCTAAAACTGAAAATAAGGGATGCTTTCCACTGATTTTAGGAGAAATGAAGATGACACTGCTTTCTGTTTTGGCCTCATTTTCTTACTCCTGAGACTGCACAGACAAAACTGCAGGCTTGCAAAGGTCTTAAATAGGGGTTTTCTGAGTGGTCATCAGGATCCTGCTCCCCACCACCCGAGGATGGCACTCAGATCATCAGGGGCTCCTGTACAGCCTGTTAGCCCTGAAAGGATAATTTCCTACTTGCGATTCGATATTGATACATTTTCCTCTCTTAACCAAGAAGATTATTAGTGAAGAATAGAGCTTCACAACTGACTTAAAAATATTTTTAAAAGTTTGATTTCTTGTAAATAATGTAATTGTTCTTAAATGCTATTTTTTCTATGCATAAAACAAACACATAATTAATTTTCATAGTTCTGTGAGATCTAAATTATAAACCAAATATTTTCATAATCCCTCACTACATATTTCAGCAGTTTATTTCCAACATGACTGTGTGCCTGAGAGAGAACTACAGCTACTGTATTTATAAAAATACAAAGCATTTCTCTGTAGGGTTAAGAAAATACCCAGGGGCATTATTGTGTGTGCTAGTTTAAAAATGTACACAATATTTAAAACAAACAGAGTTCATTATCATTACTTAGGGAAGAAAACTACAATGTAAAGATTTTGATTTTGTTTGCAGAAGTCTATTTTCTTCTGGATCAAGACAACTGCAGGTGTTGGGATATTAATAGACTTGACATAAATAGAAAGTAACTGACTAAATTAAAGACATGATTCATACCAGAGAAAGAAATCTCCCCAGATAGCACTTGTATGGTATTTTTTAAGCACTTTTGATGTTAAACCAAATGTAGGTACATTGTGTTTGGAATTAAAGACACGTTTGGTTTTTTTTTTTTCTCTTTATGAAAACATTAGGGATGTACAAAGGGAAGAAACCCCCTCGGATGTTTTCTAGCTTAGTGGTGAGGCACAACAAAAAGTGCCCTCTGCTCACCGCGTGTTGGGCATTGTGCGGCGATTGCAGCTGACTGCACGAGCCCATCAGCTCGGTGTCCTGTCCCCACGGTGCCACCGCTGCCCTGGGGCCTGGCAGGGGCACGGGGCCCGTGGGGGGCTCTGCGCCCCAGCCCTGCGCGCTGCCAGCGGGAGGAGACTCCGTAATTGATTTTCACGTTAGCGCCGAGCAGATGGAGCAATCATCAGCCAATAATGAGCACATATCTGATTTTGATTCATTAGTTTAAATGCCTTGCTCAAACCTCTTTTTTGTTTTTTTTTTTAAAGGAGAAACACAAAGATCCTTGGTTAAATAAGATTTCCACAAATTTTCTAGTGCTGACATTGGGAAAATGCTTAGGAAATGCTTTGGATTATTCAATATGCTCTCATAATGAATAACGCAAATTAAAACATAATATATGAATACTATGTATTAACGTTTAAAAGTGCTTCCTGTATTAATATATTTAAAGTGATAATAACAATAAAATGTTAATTTAAGCCTGCAATATTTTGAATGGTGTAAGACTAACTGATACTCATAACAAACTACAATTAAGGCTGCACTGAGACTCCCATTGTACTATTATTTTAACATATCTTTTGTTGTTTTGTTGGGGTTTTTTTAAGTAATTTTCCAAGTAAGTTTTCTTCAAAAAATGACTTTTCAGTTTCATGGAAATGATGCAAATCTCTGCCTGTGTTAACATTAGTTCTGAGATGCATTTTTTCCCCTTTAATGGCTGAAGTGTGGCTTCAGAATTCTTCCTGTTCGAGTGCAGACCACACTGTATGCACAGATAATTAGCCCCTACTAAGAGGATGTTTTCAGGATAATTAATAGACATCAGTAAGAAACACCAGTGAATGAAAAATATTTTAGCAACATAAACAAACTCTTCAGTTTACTCAGAAATAAGTATTCTTTTTAACGTTGCAGGTGGGATTTGTACTTCTTTTCTTTCTACAAAAAAAGGTCACAGTTCTGTAGAGTCTGGGGAAAAAAATAATCATAGAACCACAGCAAAAAAACCCCAGTAAGGAGTTCTCTCTTTAAACCCAGGGTTTTCAGTGATGTACCACTTGGTGCTTACACTGCAATATTTATAGTGTTGATAAATATGAAAGATAAGAGGCACATATTCATTTTAATTGATCACATAAAGAACAAATTACTGCTGATGCCTTGTTAAACTGCTCCATGTGAGCTTAGACCAGGACCAATTTCTACTTTTCATACACAGACTCATCAGTGCAGCTGACTTGGGTGGCACACACATGGATTTATCCCAGGACAAATGGAGTTCTTTACCAAAGACTAGTGAGGTTGCTGGGAGTATTTTAATATTTGCATTTCCCTTCTGTTGTGCATTGAAATGGCCTGAACTTGCAAAGATGCTCAGAGGTCTCAACTCTCATTAACTTTAATGGGACTCTAAAGTCACTAGAGAGGAAGTGTTCAATACTGGGAAGATGCAATATAAAATTGTAACTTTATACTCATCTGTATATTCATACTCGGTGTGCTGCTTTGTCTGCACAGAAAATAACTGCTCAGCAGTCAAGGTGGCCAAAACATAAAGAATTAAAAGAACTTGGCAGCAATACTTTATATGTCTCTGAAGGCAGCCAGGGATGCAGCAACAGATACAAGGGAGAGGAAATATTCCACACTGATTTTGGTTCCTTTGGCCATTCCAGCCACAGAAAAGGAGATAACAAGGCTGCACAAAGAAAGTCTGGGGTGAGGGAGAAGGGGAACCACAGCCCCTGGCAAGACATGAACTCGCCTTTGTTCGAGCCCTGCTGGGGACAAAGAGCTCACTCTCCTCGTGTGGCTGTGGGACGTGGCCTAGGAAAGGACAACCAGCCCAACCCACAGGCCTCCAACATGTTGCTTCTGTCTTCACCAAAAAATGGTTTAAGAAAGCACTCTTTCACAAATATATTTAAGAAACAATTTGGTTGTGAGACTTTAAAAACTATTAATAAAAGTAGATGCCTAACTTTCTTTGAACTGTGGTTCCAAGTTTCTGGGAGCCGACACAAACACTAGGCAGCTTCAGACACCACTGGACCTCAAGTTTTAATGAAAGAACAACAACTACTTCATAAACTACATTTTTTGGTTTTCTATTTAAATTGAGACACTGTTATTAAAAAGCCCAGAACTACAATTCTTAATAAATGACCTCAATCTACAAGATCTAAGATTTAGATCTAATATTCTTGTCCTGTAAAACCCCAGCAAAGCAGATAGGATCCAACAGAACTCAGCCATGTAAGACAACACTGCCACAGCCAGCATAGGATGAACAGCCCATGGAACAGCCTCCAGAATCCTGAGATAAATCCTGATCCACTTAACTCACTGGTACACGATACCCTTAAACTCTAATAGGAGCAAAAATCACCCTAGATTCCATGCTTTCTTACCTCACATTCAGTAAGAACCTTCCCCCCAAACTCCTAAAACCCCAGGAGAATCTAGTTTTAGACCATTGTAAGTAATCAAATAGCACTTATGTGCACAAAATTTATGAACGACAAACAGGATTACACACTTATACATCTACTTTCTGTGTGTCATCCCATGGGATCCGGAGTGTCTCACAGACTTCCCAGTGACGGGAGGAACACCTGAGGCTGCTGTGTCTCTCCCAGCTGCACCCCGGCCCTTTCTGGGGCAGCGGGACAGCAAATGCCACCCCCAGCAGCGGCCAAAAGAGTGAGAGCAGGAGTAGGGACCAGTAAACCCAGGAAACATAGCAAGAGGAGTTTGTCAGCATTCTGTGGGTTTATACAGGGCTCTTCTCGCTAATGATGAGATTTTGTTCAAATTTCAGCTCCAGAATATCCTTCCCTGAATGTCACTCTTAGGTTTCCTTAAGATTTTATTATAACAAAGACATTTTAAAAATAAATTCAAGTATTTTGTTTCAAAGTCCCGAAGCACATTTTTCAGTGGATTTTTTTCAAGGGAAAGGAGCTGAAGATGTAAATACTCCCAGAAAAGCCCCTATGACTTGCCAACATGTGCCAAGTGTCTGACTAAGGCCATCTACAGCAGACGAGCCTGCTCACACCCACCACCCCCAAAACAGGGCTGGTAATGGAAAGTCTGACAGACCCTTAACTATAGTGGCACTACTGGGTGCAGCTATAATATTACCCTCATAATTCTACTATATAATAACAACAAAGGAAAAAAAAGGTGAAGGGTCATTGTGCTTTGTCTTTAGAATTAAGATGGCTGTCTTCATCCTTACAGCATACTCTTAATTCTGGAGACACATCTTAATAACCTCTAAATAGTTCCAACAAAAGAGCCGTGTCAGAGGAATGAGCAGGCCCCAAGGTGTTTCAACTGGAGTGTTTTCATCTGCCTTTATTGCTCTATCCCTCTCCAGAATTAAGGCAATAACCTGTGATAAATTATTCAGGAACTGCTACAGGGATCAAAGCAAAATCATTCTGTTAAAGTGCTGTTTGCAACATTTGGCACTTAGTGTGAAAACTTTTAATGTGTGCAAGCTGAAAATCAAGGATTTTAAATAATTTAACAGCATGGAGTTTCTACAAACCAGCTAAAGATAGCATGTTGCTATTTAACTGCTTTTTCTTCAGATCCCTTTTCCATGTGTTTCTAGCAAATCTGATGATGTCACAACTATAAACAAAGTACTACTGAGATTCCAGCTGCCCAGGCAATAGATTACTTACCCACATTGTCAGGAGAAATCTTGATATTCTTAGGAGAAAATTAGGCACTGTTTTAATACTGGAATCTTTTTCCTATTAATATAAAAACATGAAGAAGAAGAAAGTAGCAAGAAAAAAAAAACAACAAAAAAGGAAAAAGAAAAAAGAAAAGCAACACATGTAATTACTTCAGCCATCTTCAATTATATTTGATATCCCTGGAAAAGAAATGTGAACATATGCTTTGTATGCAGATGTAATGATTTACAAATGTATTTTAAAAAGAAAGATCCCTCTTGTTACAAGTGTTTTTCAGTGGTGCATTTCAGAAATATTAAAAACCTAAAAAAAACCCTAGCCAGTTAGAAAGTCCTAGTAAAACCCACAAATTAAATGAATTTGGCAGTCCTGGACCATTTTCATAGTGATATTTTAACAGTGTCATCTCCCCGTGGATTGCAATACTAAGCATTTTATTGAAGAACTGAACTGTTTTTGTTTACAGTACTTGCAAAATGAAGTACCTGAAAGCACTTTTGCATGTATTATTTATTCATTATGATAGAAAAATAGCTTTGACCTAATAAATTGTGTTTAAGATAATTTAGAGCAAAAGTTTTGTTTATGATAAAGCAACAGATTTAGTTCTTTATCAGTAGCTTAAAGCACCAAGTTTTCTTTATACAAATTAGACAGATGGTGCTTACACTAGAATTTACTAAAGGTCTGTCACAACAAATGCAGCCAAGCTGCATATTTAATCACTGCAGAACCTTGTCTACCTGCAGCTGCCAACTGCTAATCCAATTTCCCTGATAAATGTGGCAAGAGACACGATCAGCAATAAAGAGCATCTAACTCCATTTTCCTGCAGGGCGTCTTTTGATGAACATTTAGGACGGAAGCAGGAGTGCACTGTGTGGCCCTGGCTGGTGGCAGCTGCATGCATTTTGAAGACACAGTTCTCAGGTTACTCACTTAATTCTGCCACTATCATTATGTTGCTATTGATCTCAGTAGCTCTTGTCTACACAGCATTACTCTAGATGAAGCTGAATCAGGCAGTTATCATGCATCAAACTTGCTCAAAAGCCTGGAGATTTCCCCTTAATTACTTGTGATTTTATTTGCAAATACCGTTAAAGTGTAATCAAGCAGTCACTTTCCAGGGTCGTTAAGAACTTGCTAGTTTAGGAATATATCACTGGCACTCCATTAAAATTTCTCTACCAAGACAGTTTCAAGCAATCCAGACAGGACAATGGCAAAATTATTTTAATAAATTGAATCCTCACGCAAGAGGAATCCAGTTTCCTACAGAAATGGTTGTGCTACCAAATGACCTCTTTGTTCTAATTTTTAAGATTTATAACTTGAACATAGGAGAGGTGAATCCAAGACAGGTGAACAGAGCCTATTTTATAAATGAAAAGTGATTACAGTTAAATACATGAAACAACAACAAAGGAGGAAACGAGAACTAAATAATTGTTGAAATAACACTTAGTACAATTTAAAGAAAAATATTATCCTAATTCAAGCGATGGCTGTGAACTGCACATCTTTGGGTAATGCCAGTGACGTACTGCAGCCAATTATTTACCAAATACTCCAAGCATATCTGTCTATTTTCTTGTGAAAAAACTAGATAAATATGATGATGCAGTATTTAAGTTGCCATCATATTTTAAAATAGCAAATTCAAAATTACTGTTAATGTTTCTTCAAAATGACCCTGTGCAGCTGAAGTGAGCACTCCAGTGTGCAGTTAACTACTGATTCAGTGATGGCAGAAGAAGATCTCTTTAATGCAAGAGTGCTTTAATATATTATCATTCCTGATGATGCACCTTCTATCCAATAAGTCTTTTTCTTCCCTAAAATATACTGTTGTTTTGACACAAACAGCTTGCTACACTTAAGGATTTTACTAATAAAACATAATGTTGTGTTAGATATTATGACTGTTGCCACAGCTGAACTGCCTTGTCAAATCAATCCTAATATGGCTCCCACAGGCACATAAAAACCTTATTTAGCTATCAGTTATCCTAATCACTTTGTTCAGTTTAAGGGTGCAATACTTCAAGACCCGTTCCAATTTATACATATATGCCCAGCCATTTAATAAAGTCTTGATTTATATAATAAATTCTTGTTTGGAAAAAAAAATACTTTAAAGCAGCAGTGTTTTATCAAGTGTGTTACATGTCTCCTCATACCCCCAAATAAATATGTTAATATACACAAACAGGATACTTGCATGGAAAAGGGGAATATGGAACAGATAAGCTATCACTGAAGAAAAATCTGTCTCATTGATTATAAATTAGCCTTAAATGAGGTCCATTGGTCTGCAAAACACTGGAGAAATCCCAATGCCTTTTCAATCTTTGTACAAAGTTTGTTCAGGGTAGTATTCACAGCCTTTGTATCTCTACTGTCTCCATTCCTAATTAAATCTATGTATTCAGGTATAAATACCCTCAAACAGGTAAACAGGTGTCAGGGGAGAGTGCCAGCAGAGGTGACAAGCTGGCTGCTGAGTGCCTGCCCCACCATCAGCTTTTCCCATGCATCATTTCTTCCCCTATAATAGAAAAAAACCTACCTTTGTTTCTCCTTGTTCACAACTACTGCTGAGTATCTGAGTCACACTTTCAAATCAAACTGTGAGGGGGAGCATGAAATTCTCAAACTCATCCTCATCTTCACCTACAGGAAAAGAAACCAGAACAGACCAGCAAAAGCATCATCTTTGCTCTTGTTCGGAAGGGTCAGGCTCTGAGGCTTTCACAGAGGAATTTCCCTGACATTGTGGGAACTTCATGGGACCTACAGGAACAAAAACCTGAGCTATGACACATTTTTACTGAGCTATAAAGAACACAAATTGTTGATTCCAAACAACTCATGTCTAAGACTGGCTCATGTCCATATTTCACACCTTCCTTTTTATATTTCTCTTTCCTCTGTTAACCTGCAGCATTTGTTCACTGCCCTACAAGAATATTCACCTAAGGAAGTTAAGATTCAACAGTTAGAAAATGGTAAATTTAAAACTACAGTAATAAATTAGACCCTTTCATGTGTGTAGTTTATGATATTTAGACTGCAATCTTTTATGTTCATACACTATTTTTCCTGCCTCCTTTCTGTTTGGTATAAAGAATGAAGCTGCCCTGGACTGTGTTGGGATTATTTGTGTGACACTGCCTCATTTGTTTCAGAAGGTGTGAGTTTAGGAGACACAAGATGCTGTGAGGAGGGAAAGAGGTCAGCAGCTGAGAGGTATCCTGGAAGTCTGGACTGATTTTGTTTCGCCACAGTAACTGTGGACAGCTCTCTAGAAATGGCAACCTGCACAAGGATCAGCCCTCACCTGCTCATCTCTAGGCCCTAATGAGGGCAGCAGGCTTCTCCCACACTCATTGCCCAAGAGACTAATTCAGAGCAGGAATTTAATTTATGTTCTCTAAAGGGCTCTTTACTATAGGGCTTCTCTCCCTCCTCTCTTCATCAGCAAACTCTGGGAAACCAAGTTACAAATGAAGTCAGGAGGAGTCTTGTGTATTAAACTGGCTGTGCAAAGTTAGTGTGAGCTTTACAGTTTAGTTTCCACACTTCACATACCCGTCTGTAAAACAGGCCTAATTCCAGCCACTTATCTTTAGGGAGACTGCCAAGACCAAATCACTCACCCCAGTGCAACAGAGAGAATGACAGAAAAGGCCAAAAAGAAAAAATGCCAGGAAGAGCAGTCACTGGGGACTGACAAATTCAGACAACAACCCAGGTAAAAGAATCATAGGATGTAGTAGCTTTTCTTGAAGCTAGGATGACACATCTTCTTAGCTGAAAGAGTCAAATATCCTCTGAAATAATTGTGGTGTCAATATTTACAATTGCAGTGGCGATCCCAACCCTGCTATTTCCTCTGTCCCGAGGACCCGGCTTTGTAACCTGAACTGCTCCCCTCTAATACAGGGCTTTCCAGCTCTTTTTAAAAGCAAAGAAAATACATTCAATAACATACTGCTGCTCGCTGCTCAGCTCAGTTACAGAGCCTTCAAAGTACAATCTGTGCTCAAGGACTTTCTTAAACCAGGGGTCTGCCCAAATCTGTGACCAGCATCCTGCACCTGCAGCAAGCCCGAGAGGGTGAGGGGCTTTGTGCTGCATTTCAAAGCTACTGCTGGCAGCAAAGGGTCTGATGGGCTTTGGGAAAATCCAATCCTCTCCATCTTTGCCTGTCTCCTCTACCATCTTTCTGCTCCTTTCAATTGGAGTCAGTATTTTTATTTGGCATTTCTGGGCCCTGTGTTTCCTTCCAATCCAGTTGTTTGTCTCCATCTCCTCCCTCTGCCAATCCAGCTCCTCAGGCAGTTCCAGTACTCTTTTAGTTTCTGTGCTCCCCATCTCTTTGCTCAACCAGCTTCAGCTTCCTCTTGCCCTCTTAGGAGCTAAACTGTTTCTAGAGCATTGCATTTCCTGATGCTTTTCTCCCTTTAATTGCTTGCAAGACCTTCCTTAGAGAAAAAAAATTATAAAAGAGGCGAGATCTTTTATAGAGAGTCCCATGATGGTCAGTGTACAGACAAACAGGAGCCATCTGCATCCTGCCCTGTGCAGGTTTAGGGCTCAGCTGCCGTTTACGGGGTTCTCAGGAGAAACCTGAATTACTCCAAGAGAGGAAAGGTCACACTCCATCTCTTATGCAGTGCTGCAGACCATTGAAGTCAGTCTCCACAGGGGTGCTGGGTACACATCCACATTCACAGTGAACCCTTCCCAAGGAGAATCTCAAGCATATTTTATCAAAAAGCCAAGAAGACCAAAGAACTACCAGAACTTCCAATGCTGATTGTGACCAGCACTTCAATGACAAACCAGCTATTTCTGGCAAGCGGGGAAGGGAAGTTTTATATGCTGGGTCTGTTTTGAATTTCAGTGTAGGCAGTGAAGAAAGATTATACAATTAGGATCCTCTGTAGTATTACCCTATTAATAAAATAATGTCTAAGTTTTAGAAAAGCAACCCAAATTACTGCCTATACATTTCTTTTTCCCTCTTGAATGAGTCACATCCCATCGCCTGAACAGCACAGTGTTAGTAAGGAAAGGAAGAAACTATCCTAAATAAACCTCCCAAGGTAACTTGTTCATTTTCTATGATTCAAACCACACAAACACATCCTGATGCCCTGTGAAAGGAGAGATGCATCCCTTGTAAGCTGTGGCAGAGCTGTGTGTGGCTTTCAGCCATCATGTCTCAGACCTGGCTCACAGGGGAGGTTTGGCCCTGAGCAGGACTGCAAGTTCAGGACACTGACAATCCATGCTCAAGAGCTCCCAAAGGTGTTTCCTACAGCTTAGATCTACTTCTTTTGGTAGAGCATAAAAAGAAGTGACTAAAATTTATTCATTTTAGTAAAAACTTTAATTTAAACATAACATTTACCAGTGTTGTTCTATTACTTTTGGTTACTGTATACTTGACGCAAAACATCTTGGACTGAGAATCTTGGACAAAATAATGCAATTCTTAATGCCACAAAAATATTAAAACCACAGCGTGGGACACATGAGGAATTCAAAGTCTAATTATATTCATATGAGGCTTAAGTAACTCAACACAAACCGGAGTGCATTTTGAAGCAAATATCAATGTCATAGAATCATAAAATCACACACTGCTTTGGATTGGGAGGGACCTTAAAGATCAGCTTGTTTCACTCCTTTGCCATGGGCAGGGGCACCTTCCACTATCCCAAGATGCTCCAAACCCCATCCAGCCTGGCCTTCCAGGGACAGGACATCCATGTATTACTGTTCTTTCCTACTAAAATTAAATTTTGCCAGTCACAGCAATGCATACAGTTTAAAATGTAAACATTCTCAATTTACTGTATTCAGTTAATCTCCAAAAGTGTTTCTACATCAATTACTTAAAGCAATTCCCACCAGTTAAAATTCATCCTAATTTTGTTTCCACATAAATTATTTATCATTCATATAAAAGGATTTTATATAAAGCTCTTCATTTAATTAAAAAAACCAAAACAAAACCCAAAAAAAGCCCAGAGAACACAACTGTGCAATGCTTTTTTTGTCTAAAAATGCCAGTTTTTACAGTTTGAAAGTATATTTTGACTCACAAGAAGAACACTGCGATTTAATGCTTGCACACACAGAGAAAGGACAGTTCACGTACTCCTTTCTTTTAAAATTCGGTTCCCAAAACACAACTTCTACCTGTTTACTAAAACTCAGAGAATCTTTGTGTATTGGGAACCTGCATGAAAAAGTGAAACAACCTTCTGGCAGAAGCTGGAAGGTTCTGGCCTAATGGATACCCTGGAAACACAGAACACCTACTCAGGCACTTAATGCTGTAAACCCTTAAGAGTTAATATAAAAATCAACTCCTTTTGCTTATTTCTTCATCAGAAGGCACCAAATACAGGGTTGCTGTCAACGCCATTTAATTAAAAAGTTGATGGGCAGTGATTTAAATACCAGCTGTAAGATATTTACTGTACAATTCAACTGTACAGTTGGGATTGGTTTAGGAATCCCCAGCAGCACGAGGCAGTGAGGCGTCTCAGGGACACGGGAGGTGAAAAGCTAAGTGTTCCACAGAATTTACTATGCACTTTTTTTTAACTTAGTAAGAAAACTTACCGTGTGATTCTGAAGCATGAATTTCACAGCCTCTGTTTTCACAAGCTTTTCCAGGAGATTATAAGTAGCCAATGCTTAGGAAAAAGCAGCCTTGCAGCATTGTGGGCAGGTTGTACAAACTTTGAGGAACATTTAGTGAGGAAAAAAGTCCTAACTGCAACAACAACAAATGTACATTGAAATAATATCTTAATTTCATCTAGAAATATATATAATAGAGAGATTCCTTAGAACATTAAAGACCATAATCTGTTATTAATTAAAGCAATTACTTTTCATGGCATATATTCTGGTCACAAAAGAGACACATGAACTAAACGACTTTTGTAATTAAACAGAAAGTTTCAGATAATCAGAGAATCACAGAATAAACTGAGTTGGAAGGGACCCAGAAGGATCAAGTCCAGCTCCCAGCCTTGCACAGAACCACCCCCAAGGGTCACACCATGTGCCCCAGAGGATTGTCCAAAGGCTTCCTGAACTCTATAAATGGTGTTTGTCCCCAGATAAACCCGTGCCATCAGTGTGTAAATGAAGTGTTTTTGCAAGTGCCTGCACTGGAGCCGAGTGGCACCCAGCAGTGGCACTGCTGCTGCCCTGCAGTGCCAGCCCCAGGCACTCTGGAGACCTTCCAGACCCATCAAAAACCTCACTTGTTTCAGTTATAAGAGAAAGAAATACATCACATCCGTACTAAGCCACGTTAAACACTTGACCAAGTTAAAATAGAGCAGGGATGTTGTTTACCTCGACTTCAGTGAGGCTTTCATGCCCCAGAACACGCAGATATTCACAGACACCCATCACACTCGCTGCTCTATCTGGGCTTTTTCTGAGTGATTGCATCACTCTACCATCCCTGCACACCACTGACTAAAGAGTCTGATAACTTTAATACAAATAAACAATTTCCCTTTTCATTTTAAGTAGATTAAACTCTTTTTAAAGAGGTAACATTGTAAGAATAGACTTTATAGCTGTCTGCTATTGGAAGACCTCCTAATTCAGTTTTAAGAGTAGTTTCTCTGTCAATCTGTAACATCCAACATGGGATTACCTGGTTTTATATTGCAAAGCTACATGGTTGGTTCCCCTCCAATTACAAGGCAGAGCCTTTAATAACATAAGGCTAACAAAGACAGGGACTGAGAATGTTTGAGAGACTAAAATTATTTTACCCCAAGTTACCATACAAAATAATAATAAAACTGCAGCTATTTTGCTACAAAAACATACAGTGGGAAAGTTAATTATTAGAAAGAACTAAACATGTATGAGAGAGCACTATGGCTTCACAAAAATAAAGGAATGACTAACATATTCCATTATGCAAATGAATTCAAAGATATTTCACAACTGATCAGCTAGGAGGGACATAATGATTTATAATTCAAATAACCGAGCTTTGAAATCAAATTGGACTAATACATTTCGAAATATGCAAACCCGGAATAATTGTGAAAGTAATGTAAACCACGATACTAACCCAAATCATTTGCTGCCTTTGTTGTTGATATCTTCTCATGGTTTTTCTTCTTTTTTTCCTGTTACGTAATGCAGTTGCTGAAATTACGGTTTACTTTTAATTCTACATTAACCTTTAGAAAAATATGATAATACACGTAAAAAAAGAAAAATTCCAATTTCTAAGACTATGTAGAAGCTGATTGGTGTACAGGAAAGTATTGAAATGAAATAAATTACTATTTTAACCTTTCAGGCTGGCCACACTTTAATCTATTTCAAATACCGAAAATTGATCCACTGGATCCAGCATCTTAACAATGCACTACTTCTTTCAAAGCAATATATACTTAATGCCTTTAAAAAAAAAACCAACCCTAATATAATGTGAAAAGGCCAAAGTTTGCAATGCCAGGAAGTAGTTATAAACTACTTCATATGTTTGAAATAAAAAGTACTTCAGTATTATTATTTAAAAAACCCCTATTGGTAGAGTTTTTAATAGGAAAAAAATACATATCTTTAAAAGCCAAAATGACCAGTGAAATTAGGTTGTACATCATTTTCTGGGAAAAAGGAAAAACAGCCTCGACAGGTGTAATTTATCATTTTTCTGATTTAATACCAAAGAAATATATTAAAATAATAAAAAGAATCCTGAAATCCTCAAAATTTGTAGTGATAAATAGCCCTCCCTGTCTTTATTGCATTATGCCTACTAACAGAAATATTGCATGGTGGATTTCGCCAGACAAGGACGATTATTTTCCAATAAAAAGTTGCATATTAAATTCCAGCACAAAAGTGGGTGTCTAATACTTTTGAAATCTTTTATGGTTTGCCAGGGAACACAATTTTAAACTTAACTAATACAAGCTCACGGTGAAGTGAAGCAGCATTAAAGCTGCTTGGCACAAGCCCAGCCCTCCAAGCAGCAGAGCCACCATTCTCAGAGTTCCTGTTGGAATCATTGTAATGGAATACATTTGGGGTCTTGGTGTTTTCAGCTGATCTCTCCTTTCGCTGGTCTTTCAACACTTCACGCTGCTGGTAAAGGAGTTTATTATGAGGACAGTGCTGCTGTACATCCTGAGCACGCAGAGGGGTCTGACACCACTCTGGCAACAGTTAACAAGTTTCTGCAAAGAAAAACCCCACAATTTCATCACAATGCTAATCTTCAAGAGAACTTAGGTTATTAAATATCTACTTTTTCATCCTTTCTAGGTCCTGATATTATTACATCTATTTCATGAGCAGAAACTCATTTATTGCAAATACAGTGTGAGCAATCTGAAAGCTACCCAGACTTTTCAGCCTTGGAAAGTATTATTTGCACCAGGAGTGTATCCTGACCCTACTTTTGGGGAAGCTCCCATGGGAATACACACCTTTGCAAGCCTCCAGAAGACAACAGGAAATTCCGAATGCTTGCTGGCTGTAGCAGCAGCGTGAGGCTGGTTCTGTCAGCAAACACATTTCCAGGAGTAACTCGCAGTCAGGGGCCCCGTGTTACATTTCATGGGGATTCTGAAAGTGTTTTGAATCCTACAGAAGCAATAACTATCTAGCAGAAAGGAGGAGGGAGCTCATTAGTTCCTTCATAAATCTTGTTAATGAAATAAATTTCTCTCATTCCATTTTTGTTGAATTCTGTAACAACATTTCCAGTCCTTTCCAGTCTGATTTCTGTGATGCCATGAGAAAATAAACACATGCATATTTAAAATATCAAGTTAGCTGCTTAATGGCATTTCAAGTCAGCATGCAGAAGTACACCTTGTATGGTTTTCATTAAACAAAATTCACTTATGGAATGTGAAAACCAGCACTCATCTTTCAACCCAAGGAAATATATTAAAATTATTCTTACAACATTAGAGTTCCATGAAGAAATAAAATGATACCAATTGTCATATTCCAGGTGCCTTCCCCTCTGTTTGTGTAACAACCCTCTCTACAAAATTACTGAAAAGTTGCTTTCATGAGCCCTGGTGGTTTATTATCTGTCATATACCTTTAAATACTGTGTCATATCAAACACTGCTAGTGGGAGTTTTTTCAATCTTCTTGCTTGACTGACTGAAAATTCCAAGAACAAACATTCTTCTGCAACTTGTGGTAAGTGAATATTAATTAGAATAAGCTACACAGGGTTTGCAACAGAGAGCAAGTTAGCACCCATGACTGGGTAAGAATTTCACACAAGTATCTGAACCCAGACGGAAATCCACATGTAAAGCCACGGCTGCTTTACCAGTGACACATTGAGGAACTCAGAATCAGGCAAGGACAGGACACGTCCAGAGGCTTGTGTTTGAGACCCAACACCTGCTGCGTATCTTGGTTGCCTCATACTCCAAGTAGAACCAATCCTCTTCTCAGCTGCCAACAGAACCAATCCTGTCCCCAGTATTGTTGAACTCATCAATGGTATTGACTTCAGGAAGTTTAGGAATGGGACAGATGACCATAAGCAAATAGTTACATGATTCTCTTTTGCTGGTAAGAAGTAGGTAGAAATAAGCACACTTCTAACAAACTATGCATAGAAAAAGATAAACCAAAATGAATCAATATTCATATACCAATTTGTTTAAATATGAGACACACAAAAGGACAGAAGTCTCATATTAATTTTTGCATTATTATTTTCTAATAATATGTTGTGCCACTCCCATGGGGCTTGGAGCACCCTGGGATAGTGGAAGGTGTCCCTGCCCACGGCAGGGGAGTGGAACGAGACGATCTTTAAGGCTCCTTTCCAACCCAAACCACTCTGTGATTCTCTGATTATATTACAAATGTATTTCTGTGATAGGTCTTAGAACTTTCATTTATGAGGCAGAAAATGCTACAAGAACATGTCACATCATTTTCCTGAGCAAAGAGATCCAAACTTTTTTGCAATATTGTGACAAATTAATTAATTTTTAAAAAAATCTGTCATCTGTCATAATGAAATAGATTATCTGAAGCTTACTCTTGCTTATATCTATCTTACTCATTTTCCATCACAATATCTGTCCACTTAAATTGTGTAGTATTTATCTGCCTAACTCTTCACAAAATAAAAGCAAATTCTTATAAAATCCCTAGGAAAATTTCCGTAGGAGTAAAGTGGCATGGACAAACTATGGGCCAGTTCAGAGAGCTACTGATGAACCCAATTCCCAGTGACACTCTACCCTGAAGTTCTTGTACTAATCCGTAACTCTCCTCTTCCCCGCACCAAACACTGAACTGAACTCGCGGCACTGCATCTCCCAGCTGCAGCCCCCCTCAGACACAGACTCTGACTGACAACCAGTGCTGTAGGATAACACCAGTCCCATTATCAGTCCTCGGGGAACCTCTCGTCAAACCACTCACCACTGCTGACAGCAAACTCGGTGTCAGCCTTTCGCTGAAATCCTGCAGCTCCATCGCCTTCCGCCGGTCAAGGGCGAGACGTGGGGCAGGGCCAGGGCCCTGGGCAGCTCCTGCTGCGCTGTGCGTGAGTCAGAGGCGCCTGGGATGGCACCTCGTGTGCTCACCTGCTCGACTCGACAGGAGGGGAACAGGTGGCCATGGCCTTCAGACGAAGGGGGTAAAGTGAAGGCAGGAAAGTGGAGCAATGTAACTTTTTTTCAAGTGAGGTTACAGAACCCCGGCCTGGGTCAGGCTGGGAGGGCCCCCAGGGGCTCAGCTGGTGCCACCTCCCTGCTCCAGCAGGGCCATCCCGGAGCACAGGGCACAGCAGTGTTCCCACACAGCTCGGCAATAGCCCCAGGCAGGGACACTGCACAGCCTCTGTGCACAATGTGCTCAGGGCTGGGCCCTGCCCAGGGCAGGAGTTCTGCCTCCTGTGCAGGGGAATTGCTGGGAATCAGATTGTGCCTATTGCCTCTTGCCCTATTTTTGGCCCCACTGTGCAGAGCCTGCTCCATTCTCTGACACCCCGCATTTGGATACCAGCCCATTCAAATAAAAAGGCCTCATGATCTCCTGGCCTGGAAGCCCTGGCACCTATTCCTGACCATGAGATCAAATTTGCAGAATCACAGGACAAGGTGAGTTGGAAAGGGACCACAAGGATCATCGGGTCTGACTCTCAGCCCTGCACAGAACATCCCCAAAAGTCACATCATGTGAGTGAGAGCATTGTCCAAACACTCCTTGAACTCTGCCAGGGTGATGCTGTGACCACTGCCCTGGGAGCGGGGTGTGCCTCAAACTCTCAGTGCAACGGGTCAGTGCAGCTTCGTACGGCTCAGTTCCTCGCCTGAGGAACGCGCACAGCGATTCTCGCTTTCAGCTGGCACAGCCACTGATGACAGACCATGATGTAAGAGATATCATCAGCACCAGCTATTTATACTGTGATGCAGTAGGATTTCAGTTTTGGGAGTAGAGAACTTGAGGAAGAGATTTTAAAAGCCTTAAAATAATCACTGATTATTGGTTTTACATATTCACAGGCTAAGGAATGTATACAACACAAACTATTTTTTTTCAGGAAGTTATAAACTCAATAATACAGTTTAAAGCATCTAAATGTTTAGTATTATTTGATCAGGAAAAGGCACATAACAATGCAATTACTGACGCAATTCCTCAATTTAAATTTACGGACAGACATTGATTTACTTTATAAAATCTCTATGAAGAGCTATAGGGGTTCAGATGCCTTAAAGAAATAGCCCATTCTAACAAGTCCATAATTCACAGTTTATCCCTACTATGGGGAGTTCTGGAGATGTTTATGGTTGCACTAAATCCTTAACAAGTATATACCACACAAAGCAATAGAAAGGAATTTGAACTACCCAGATTTGACACCAGTATCAAAATCATAAAAAGGCTGTTTTGCAAAAGAGCAAAATCTTTGTCCTTCAGTTACAAGACATTTAAAGAAAAATAAGAAGCCACAATGACAGCTTGAAGAGAAAATTAAAACTGTGTAAGGAAGTCTCTTCATCCAACATTCAGGGTACTTCTGTCTACATCTGTTCTTTCGGTTCAGAGCTGTGTTTGGATGCTGAAAGATGGAGCAATAATACAAAAGCTAGAAAGTACTCGTGAGTGAACAGAGGCAATCACAGCAATTCCCATTTCTGTTTCTGCCTTGCCAGTATCAGGCAAGATGAAACACACATAAAATATAGTATTTTAAGAACCATTTGCAAAACTTTATAAGTATCTGAGAAAACTTCTAAAGATCCAGAGAGGAGTCTCATAATACAAAAAGCAGTTTTCCAGCATGCAAGGAAGAGAAGCCAAGGAATGAAAGAGCAGAAAAATTTACAGGTCTCGGAGAAATCATGGCAAGACAGTTCTTAAATCTAAGTGCCAGTGTCCCTGTAACTCCCTCACTCAAGTGATTTAGTGATTTAGAAGATGAACTAAATGTAACGGAGCCAAAGGAAACAACCATGAAGTTCCAGATGAGTCATGGAAAACAAGAGCTTCATCAAAAGCTACACCAATGCCAAATTCACCGAAACATCTATGGGAGATGAGCACGGAAGTGCAAAAAAGTGGAAATAAAAAGTGGCAGCATGTTTCCAATTTCAGTAACAATACCAGTATCAAAATACTGGTATGAAAAGCTAGAAGAAATTGAAAAATCCAAATGAAACAGCTTAAGAATCCAGTCCACTTTCAAATACTTGCTTATAGTTTCCCTTTAGTAAGAAGACAAGAATAAAACCTCAGCTTCTAAAAGCTGCACCAAAGCAGCTTCCCAAGCTCAGAACCCTCAGCTTGCTCTGAGGCTGTGTCACCACGACAGCTTACACAGTCCTGCCAGCACACCAAACACCTCTGCCCTTAATTCAGTGACTTTAAAGCATCATTTTAAGAGGCTGTGTATTTTAACCTAAAATCTTGAAGGGGAAGACAAATAATGATTGTATACACCAATTTATAATTCTCTGGGAAAAGGGTTACTGTATTGTCCACAGAAGAATCAAAATCCTTTGTGTGTTCCAAGTCATTCATCAATTCAGCCAGAGAAAGCACCAAGGCAAAGATATCCACTTCCAGCCTCTTATATCCATTTCATGACTTTTTTGCCCCTCAAAACCCTTCTATTCTCCTTAATTTCCTGTCCTATCCCCAGTCTACAATTCAGAGAGGCACCTGTTCAGACCCAAGGGCTGTGTCACAGCTGTGCCACAGTTCAGTCTTGCTGGTGCCCAGTACGGGACAGCCCTTCCCACCAGCAGTGCATGGGAGCAGATCCTGGGGAAGCACAGCAGAGCTCAGCTTAAAAGAAAGAACTGAAAAACTTGCAGTGCAATTTAAAAATGTAAAATTTAGAGAAGGAAACAGAGCCAGAGATGAAGGGAAAAAAGGCAAAAGCACAGGAAAAGGCAAAAAAGGAAAGGGAGCACTGAAGAGTGGGGATGTGCTGTGCACAAAGAGGGAAATCCATCTGGTCACAGGGGTGGTGGTACCTGCTTCACTCATCATTGCATGCCAAGGTCTCAAATATTGCTTACAGGCCACTTTTAAGTGCCTAAAGAATTCATCCATCCTCTTTCCAGGAGGCCCTGAACCCTTTTCTGAAAGGCAATGGCAGGCTCACCACTACAATGCAGAGGAATTCCGGGAACAGCCTGCACACACACAGGCTGCCGCAGCTCCCGTGCACAGCGGGTCTGGGAATACGCCAAAGGAGCAGTTGCAAAAGATAAGCTGCTACCATCCAGAAGAGATGATGACTGCCACACTGCTCCAAGTTTGGGTGAGGTGGCAGTTTTGGGGTTTTGTTTACTTGTTAAACAATTAAAGGAGGGAATGAAAACCTTGTAAGCTTATATAAGAATTACATGAATTGGGAATGTAAATTTATGAACAGTCTTGGTTGCAGGTTAATGATATTACAAATGTAGGTGCATTGCAGAAATCATAAAGATGAAAAAAAAATCAAACATTTTAAGCAAAACTTTCAAAGTTGCTTAAGGATGCACTATGCAATTCCCATTACAGTGCAAGAAAAATGGGCTTCCAAATCCCCTGAAAAGACTTTGAAAATCTGTTCCTTATGTGGTGCTGAAGTTTCAGTAAAAACACAGATAGCAATTTGCTGGCAAGAAAGCTCTGTACAGTCAGGTTTTTAATTATTTCTGACAGATTATCATCACTTACCCTGAAAGCTCTCGGTGGCTCAGACAGCAATGGGATATATACTTTTCATTAGAGCTGGACAAAGGTGAATAGTTAAAAACTGCACATTCTATCATGAGTAAAAATACTGAGTTTTAGTTTGCTATGATTCAAGGAGCCCTTTCAGCGTGAGTGTTCCGAAAAATATTCAGAGATCCACACTTCAAAGCTGTACCATGGAAAATCCCTCTATTGACACACACATGTGCATTCACCATAGTGACATCCAACAGCAATGTTTGGACATGCATCTTTTATTCATGTTTCACTTATTTTATCATGACCAAAAATACTAAATACTTGGGAAAATATTTTGTAAATCCACCTCATGGTACATCATTTCCATATGATTTTGATAATAATGGAAAATGGCAATACAGCCATTAATGGATATTCTGGCTACGTAAAACTCCGATCTCTCAAAAATGGTTTAACAGGAATTCAGTAAAAGGCACATTCATTAACTTCCAAAGGAAAGGTGATAGAAGATCTAGGATCTGATGTGACAGTAGTACTTGGAACTACAGTCTGAAGGTCAAATTGACAAATCTCAAAATACTCCTGTTTGTTGAAGAATATTTATTTTATACAGCCTTTAGTCCATGAACAGAACAGTGGCTACTGGTAGCTATGACACAAGTATTTCAAACTGTTTTCTGTTAATGAATTGAGTTTGACCACCAATCCTCCACTGCAAAGCTGCCACTACTGAATTCAAAAGAACAGGTTAAAGCTACAAGGCAAAATCCATCAAAATATTCCTGAGCTCACACTGGACCTCAGAAAAAATAGAAATTCCATATGTCAAGCAGTAAGCAACCACAGGAGGTTAAGTGTCTAGTAGCAGAACAAAAAGTAAGATGTCCTGGAAGACTACAACTTGTTTCACTGCCATGAATTCCATTGCTTTACGAAGTATAAAATGCTTCCTGCATGCATCCTTCACTGGATTCTTTAATGGCAAAGTGGAAGGAGACAAGTGACAATGTCTTTTGATCATCCCACGGTGCTAATGGCAGGTTAACACAAGGTACTTTGTCCTGCACTTTGGGATTTGAAACACTGGCTGTCATTACTCAGACCAGACCGCTCTGAGGAGTAACTCCTCTGTCCCACATCGTGCTTGGCATCAGCAAGGCAGGAACGAGGCACTGTCAAACACTGTGCAGGTACTACTCAGGAATATCACCACTCAGCAAACAGCACGCTAGAAAATCCCCACAGTTTCCTTTTAACCTATTGTTGAGGAATAACATCTTGCAAATTTCACCTACTTCAAGAAAAACTGGATCTGTAGGGTAAAACAGAAGGGTAGATGAGTGGCTTTCTAAAATACCTGTGGTTATAAAGACTCACTACATCCACAGAAGGAACAGGTGAATGGGCTCACAGACAGGGATCCTGCCTGCTGCTGCTACAAATGTGCTAAGAATTTTCCCAGTAACAGAGCACAGGAACGCTGCCAGACTGGATGGCCCCATCAGACCGCTGGGTTTGGATTATATATATCAATATGTTATGATTTCACACCCAGACTTTCCACCTGGCATGCTACCACCGGGAAGAGGACCCTTTATTTTAATTGCCACAAACACAGCTGTGTTTATTCAGGATTCACAGCTACCTCCTACAGCCACTCAGTGAAGTGTCCGTGTCAGGCTGTAGCATCCATTCTCTTAAATATGTTCTTCAACCCAATCAATGAACAACTCATATCTTTATGAAAACACAGTAAGCCATGAGGAAAGAGAAAATAAAACTACAGTGTTTGATATAACAAGCAGCACTGATTTTTGCTTTTTATGTACCTTATTTTATTTTAAAATCTTCCATGTAACGCTAAAACCCATTAACACTAAACTCTTTAATATGAAAAAAACTACTTTTTTTTTTAATTTAATTTACAGTAGTTGTGCAAACACAACCCTATCCAATCAAAACACAGGTAGGACTGCTCATCATGTTAAATGATGCTATTTCTTCAACTGGCAAACATAACAGAGAATTCCTCTCAATGGCAGCAATGAGTAGCAAGAGAAGCAAACTGATGCATCTGATATCCAAAGAAGGGTCCTCTTCCTCCTTTTTCCTCAGCAGTTCAAGTTTCACTGCAGTTTGAAACAACCAAACAAAGCCCAGCCATCATGCACCACGGTAAGGGCTGCCTCCAGAAACTTCACAGTAACACCATCAGTATTTTTCCATCCATCACCCTCCATTTACCTGTCTTCAAAGACTACTCCAGATAAATATCAAGGTTGGATGGGTACTATTGCTATCCTAAGGCAACATACAACACTCACTTTCTGCTTTTGAGAAAGCAAAGCAGCTATGCCCTGCACTCCACAGAAAAGTAGTTGTATCAGAAAATGACCTTGTTTTAATTGCTGCTATTTCTCAAGGTTGGCTGCCATGGCAGCAAAGACAAGTCCTGTTCAGCACTGCCCGAGCAGGTCACGGCCACCCTGGCCACACCAGCAGAGAGCTTTGTCCAGCAGGCCAAAGTCTCCTGGAAGTGTTTAAAGGCCCTGTAAGTCAGACTCAGAGGACATGAAGCAAATGACCCGATGAGCATCTTCCTCACTGCAGAATGAAGAGGTGAGACACTTGTTCCTCTTTCTCCAGGCACACAGGGACCTCATTGTCTCCTCGGGACTCCCAGATTTTTTAGTGTATATTCACAGTTTTTCAGAGGGATCATTTTGTTTTGCTTCGAGAGCAGAAGTGATTTTAGATGAAACTCTTTGTGTCAGAAGAAGCTAGCAAATGTCATGAAGGCCATACATAATAAAAGACAAAATCCCAGTAATTTTGCTGGCAGCCAAGGAAAGCGGCTGCAGCAGAGGCATGAGGAAAAGGTGTGTTGTCCAGAGTAATTGTCTAGGAATATTCTTAAGAGAGAGTACTGCAGCACTTATCTGCCAAGATAACACACCTTGTTATTCTGCCAATGCCAGAGATGTGAAGACAGATGATGACAATGCCTCTTGTCTCCTTCAGTGTGAGGCCTTAGGATCCTCCTCTGTGAATCTGTATTTTTAAGATAGCAGATTTTGCCAGATCTTGAATAAAAAAACAATCCAAAAGAACCTTCCCAAAACAAAGGAAGATGAGTTTAACTTGGTCAGTTCCCCACTTTGAATTGCCATGAAGCTTTGCACGCAATTCCACTGACACCTGAGGGTGTGGGAAGGAGAGGGGAGGGGTGGGGGCTATTTATGCCAGGCTGTCACTGAATGAGAGTCTGGGACATCTCAGCTCTGCCCTCCGTGAGCCATTTTGAGAAGGGTCACAGGCACTGTGGAGGAAATACCAAGCTGTAACTGTTTGCTCAGGGGCCTGCAGTAAGATATGATCTTCAGAAAGCAAGATCTGGGTCCTTCTGAAAATGGTTATCCCTTACTTCAAATAGTTCAAATTCACAGAAAACATTTTTCCAGCAAAGAGCAAACTTAACAGCATGTTAAAGACAAAACAAACAACATACACAATAGAACCCAAGCACAAACTTACATTTTTGTCATAAATGCTTCCAGAACATGGTTGTCACCTGTTATCTCCAAGACTTCTGACATTCAGGCATACACCTGGAAACAAAAATTTCAACAGAAACATATTACAGGTATTTACTAGTGTCAACATTTTCAGTTATTCTAAAACCTCTCCCAGTTTGATTTTGCAGGAGGAAAGCAGAAGCATGAGTGCCTGTCCATCCGACCTATGACCCTACAAGCTGAAGCACTCGTAAGAGATGGCTTATCCACTCTCTGATGGTGTCCTGTGATGTGGGGACTGAGGTTTTTATTTGACCTTGCAAACATTTCTTCCCACGAAGGAGAGTAAATTTTCACATTAACCTCACTTTGTTGTTCTCAGAAAGATACAGTCTCTGTTTAAAAACCTGGTTTATTATAAAAAATTACAAAGGGATGCAGAAAACATCTTTGTGTTGGTCTGTCCCCAGTGGGATGTGATGCTGTCCTTGAGTTTTCAAGTTCTTGCACTGCTGGTCATAAAATTTGGTAAATTTGGTACTCTTCAGACATTGTTTTGTTTTCTTGAATGGAGAACAAAGGCTTTGGCAGCCGGCAGGTGTGTGCGTGTCCCCATAATCCCAAGTCCAGGACACCCATTTCGAGGCGGGTTCTCCCAGCACGCTGCCTGCCAGACCCAGCTGTGGGGAATGTGCAGCTGCAAATGCACAGGACACACCAAGGATATTTTTTTCCTTACTGTGTAATCTCCATAAAGTTTCCTGGTGGTTTTAGTAGCCTAATATTTAGTTCAGATAAAAACATTCTGTAGGGTTAAATCAACTTGAGAGACAGAAAGGCGGTGACAGTGCAGAGCTGCCGTCCAGCCCTGTGCCAGCCGCCCCCTGTGCTCCGGAGCTGCGCTTTGCTGGGCACGTCCAGCACCCCAGGTGTCACTGCAGCCATTCCAGCCCTGGGTGACCCTCACCCGGACATCCCGGGCTGCACGGCATCGTTCCTTCTGGTGGAATCAAGGCAAGCAGCAGTGAGCTGTGGGAGAGCCCCAGTACAGCTCAGCCACTGCTCCCAGCGGTGAAAGCCTGGTGCCATCTACTGCCAGCTCCCTTCCCTGACATCCCCGTCCTCATCCCCATCCTCATCCTCATCCCCATCCCCGTCCCCGACCCCACCCCCAGACTCGGGACGTGTG
>VZRR01001901.1:347348-409977 GCA_013398015.1 Oreocharis arfaki | reverse complement strand
CCAGTGCTCTGCCTCTGAGGCAGTTAATAATAACAAAAACAACAACATCACATCCCAAAGTCTTTAAATTCTAGCATAATAAAGGCATGAGTAGGTAAACTTGCAGCTCTAACCAGAAATTGCACCAAAATCAAGGATGACTTAATTTGTAAGCTAATTTATCCTTTTAGAATTGTATGAATGTAATTTTTGGTGATAAAACCAGTAGTGAAAGGACAATCAAAGTATGAAAAATATATATAAAAATTATATAGTATATTATATAGTATTATATAATATAACCTTTAAATGTTACGAAACACTATGTTCACACTGTAAATGGGAAGTTATTACTTATAGTAATTAAGCATAACAAAAATAATATATTTAAATGAAAAAATAATACCTTCCAATTAAAAAAAAAATCCACTCTCTAAACAGCGCACTGTTGAAATGCTACAGCAGCTGCAATTTTAGCGATGTTTAGGAATTTCTGTGTTTGGTATCATGACAAGAAAAAAAGGGGTAGCAAGGAGTGCAAAGGCATCAGCAGCCACCCATGAGTGTTCCGCTCCCCTCCTGCTGCGGGAGCGCCGGGAGAAGGCAGCGGGAGCCAGCCCGTCTCATTGTGCTCCGCTGTCAAACCACGCTCTCCCCACATCAGAGTTTAACAAATAAAATACTAAAACAGCAGTCAGTGTTGACAAAGAGCAGTGCTTTAATCCACAATTATCCTTGTAACTCTTACTACTCCTTTTATCATCCATTAGCTTTGATTCCCATTATCCCATCAAGAACTGTGTCAACGCTTTTGTCCCTGGGGATTTCCCACACTACCAGGATCTGACAGACAAGCCTGAGTGCTAAGCAGGATCATTATCTCTTAAATCCACTTATCTGATCCACTGAATAGTAAATTGAAAAGCTCATTAACAGCAACAATCTGATTTGTTTTCACGTGTGACAGGGTCATTCCAAGTCAGCATGAATATAGCACTCGCAATAAAAACTACCCCATCTGTTGTGTGGCAAATCGTAAGCTAAAATAAATATAATATTTTAAACACCCTCTTCAAAATCATTTTCAAAACCCACACAAGCTCTTAGCATATAAAAATAGAAAAGTAATCCCCTCCCACCACAGCAATGCAATGCCCCTGGACTTCTAAGCGCTATGAAAAATTAATGATAAAGCATTTCGGACGTATAACAATAAAACACACTTCAACAACAAAGGCTGTGCTACATATTCAAAAGGCGGAGAGAAACCCTGCTGAAAGGGGTCAGAAAAAGCTGTGGAAGTGATCTCATCGTCTGCTTAGGTCCTGCAGGGAGCCACGGGGGTGAGGGCAGCAGAGGCTGCGGCACCCAGAGCCGCACACCCTGGGGCTCCTCCCTTCACACCTCCCTGTCCTGCCAGCAGGAAGCCCAAGTTACACCCTCACTGCCTTCCAGACACTTCCAGTAAGGAGCAGGAAATCAACTTCCAGTAGGAAACCCCTGGTTCAAGACTCCTGGAATACAGTGACACAATGAGCCCCTTGTAACTGCAAGATTGACAACTTCAGAAAAGAACTTCATGTCAAGACAGCGGTGTGTGACCAAGCCACGTGTGGCCACAAGTGTCGGCGAGCAGGAGAACAGCGCACCATCCCTGGCTCGGTTTTACACACCCGTGGCCGTGGGGGAGCATCCACAGAAAGGACAACCTTAGGCTACGATGTTCCACAGCCCCAGGTGCCCACGCAGGGTCCGTGGTGCAGGCTGGAGCTGGGAGCACCACTGCACTCAGTCCCCAGGGGCTCTGGGCACAGCAGCGGCCATGGCTGTGAAGAGAAAGAACAGAGCAGCAAAACACCTTCAATACTAATCAGCAACGATTTCAAACATACTGAACCAAGTGTGAAAGCAGAGCATCCAGGGATCCTTCTTTTTCCTGTTTGTACCATTAAAACCACCCCAGTGGAATCAGGACACTGAAGGAAGACAGAAGATTCACAAGCTCTGGTGCCAGGAATTTTTTTAATTATCTAGCAAATTTTATAGAATCACAGAAAGATTAGGTTTGTAAGGGACCCTAAAGTCCATCCAGTTGCATCCAGCCCATGGCAGGGACACCTCCCACTGTCCCAGGCTGCTCCAAGCCCCATCCAACCTGGCCTTGGACACTGCCAGGGATGGGGCAGCCACAGCTGCTCTGGGCTCATCAGTTGTTCAAGCTACACAACACACACTTTCCAACTCCTTGAACTGCCCCAAAAGGTCAAGAAAATAAAACTGTGGAAGCAATGTTTAATAAAGCAAAATACTTGCATGTAAGTACAGACCAAGGAAACAGAAATAATTCAGTGATCATGCCAAAACTTTATTTCCTTGCCTTCCCCACTCTTTGGCCTTAGATATGTTTAGCTTTGCTTTGCCTTTGGAGGTCTTCTCTTTTTGGCACTATCATTATAACTCTGAAGAAGCTAATTATATCAATTCTTAAATGTGAAGCAGATTACAGAACTGGGAAGCTCGGAATATGAGTTCCTAAAGGTTGTATGGCTCTGTAATGACAGTCACAGAAATTCAATAACAGCACTGTATGGAATGTACTCAAACACACCCCATGAAACAAATTAAAACAGAGCAATGAATCTCTCACACTGTGCAAATAAGAAAACACAAGAAAATGTTAGTTTCTATAGTTTTCATAAGGGCTATTATAATGAATTAAGATTTTGGCTAATGAATCTTCAGAAAATTACAGTAAAGTTATTACCCGTAGGCACAGCGTAAATGCTAAAGATATTATAACTTCCTTGAAGCTCTCCAGGCCTTGCTGCAGAGAACTATCACTGCAACATTAAAGCATTTTGTCATGAGCAGGGAGGGCAAAACCAGACATTCACCACACTTGCCCCAGCCTGGCAGAGCTGCAGCACGTGCAGCACATGGAGGGGAGCCCGTCTGTCCCCAGGGCCTCTTTGGGAATCCAGGCAGGGCAGCGGCGACTGCCACGGGGTTCTACCCTCCCACCTCCCCACCTAACACCCCTGGGCAGCACCCACCAAACCTCCACACTAATTGCAAGTGGCATTCTTGGTATTGTGTGCCACAACACATTTTGTAATTTCCCCTACATTTTAAATCACGATCAGGTATTTTGAATTTTCAGCACTTAAAAGCTCCATTATAATGCAGCAGAAATGCAGCTTCCACATCCCACAGCCAGCTTTAGGAAATGGGAACTGAATCCCCTAATTAGACTATCAGGGTGTCAGATCATTCATCTTTATCTCCTGATCAAACTGAGGGCTTCAAAAGCCCTGGCTTTTATCTCCTCTCCTTAGCAAATGAAAACCTTGGTCACTTCCACTCCCGACCAGCTATCTCAAAAAAGTAACATCTCAAAATGCTCTTAACTCAGAGCCTAAACCAAGAGAATGAGCTTTTCTGTTGGTTTAGAGTAAACTCTCTAAGTGAAGAAACTCTCTAAAACAGGCCATAAGGAAATGCCTCAGGTAGTTCCGACGGGATTTCTGAACATTCAGGTGGGCTTTCAGCTACTTTGTCCATAGGCTACTCTCCCATCCACTGCTCCCTGTGTTTGTAGCAACCACAGCACCCACAACAGTTATACAAATGATATATACTATTTATTGTCTTACCTCTAAACCTAGCTCAAAATACTGAATGAAGTTATCCTCAACTGAAGGAGACCTACTACAACATAACATTTAAAAATCAGGAGATTGTTATTACAACGAAGTGTTCTGTTTTAGGGGAAAGGGTAAATCTGCAATCTGGCTCAGCCTTTGTTATGGATGTTATTTCCCTCCTAGTCTGTTCAAATACTCTGTCATCACAAGCTCAGACAGTAAGAGGTATTAACAGTTCCCACAAAGGCTGTTTCCCAGGCCCTGTTCTCCAGTCCTTCCCTGTTAGTTGGAGGATTCAGAGGAGTCTGGGGTGCCAGAGTGATTAACTCCCTGCTTCCTGCTCTATAAAATGCTCATACGGTGCCAGCAACAAACCTCTTACATGGAAATTGATCTCTATTTCAATGACTAGCTCTCAGCTTTTATTTACTTATTTATTTATTTCTCCTTTTCTTAATCCATGTTTCCTGAAAATCTTGAAAGAAAGATGTACAATTCTGCTGAACTTATACAGGAGGCCTACCATGAACTAACTGCTCTTATTACTGATGCAGCATGAGAAGCATTCTCTGTGAAAAACAAAGAAGAGGAAAAAAGAAATGGGTTTATCTGCTAGGTTTTCAGTGAGCCATTAGTTAAAAGGATGCTTAGCTTTAAAAGCCTTGTTTAGACTTTCATTTTCGTAAAGCACTGTTAGAGAGTTTTAATTCTGCTGTCTCTTGTGTTCCCCTTTAGGGCTTAAAGAACAAATATTATAGTGAAAACAGAAATACTATTAACAGCTGTTACTTTTTGAACATCTTCCAGAAGATTTTTAGCTCTTGAAGCACAGTTCTGGGCTGCACTTTCCATCAGAGCTATACACTGCACTGCACTGCAGAAATTCAAGCCCCGTATGCAGTCAAGTGTTGCTTAACAATGAGCCAAAATGCTGAATCCTCGATGATTGAAATGAAGCACTGCTGTGCAGTTACAAGAGTAGATCTGTGCCAGTCAGAGCACTCCGAAAGATACAGAATTACAGGTACTTGAATAGCAGTAATTGACACTCTGACTTGCTCCTATAACTATTACAAGTGTGCAGCTAAATTTTATTCAGATGCTTAACTGTATCTAAATGAGTAGCCCACTCAGCGTACTTGTGTGCAATAAACCCCAACGCTGAAGAATCAACATCAGTTTGGCACTTAAAAACAAGCAATAAAAATCAGAGCTGCTTAGCATAGCTCTAAAATTTCTACATCCAAAACTATTCCTCTGTACTGACATCACTGCAGGTGTTCTGCATCTCCAGATCAAGCCTTAAGCACATGAAATTTAGCAGGATCACATCTTCTGAAGAGGTTTTGCACCAGGGTTGTACATGACATTGCTTTTGCACATTTATCCCAGGGCATAAGGAGAGGTGTTACAGCCACCACAGCTAATACCAGCAATTTGAACAACCCTCTTTGGCAAGCCAGAAATAAGATAATTGTCCAACATAGGCCGGCTCCTCTGAAATACTGGCAGCATTGCCTCTAATTATAGACATCTGTCATTGCTAGCCACTCAGTAGTAACCCTGACATCAATATACAACTATAACACCACACTGCCTGCAGGCACAGCAATGGGAGCCAGATCCGAGAGGCGGGCAATCATCTGCCTCATCCAAACTATCTGTCACGGCTTCCCAGCCACAAATAGCTCTTACGTTTTGTATCCTTAGGATAATATGTTGATTTATTTTAGATCCTCTAATATTTACAGTCGAGGCCATCTACTAAAATACAGAAACAAACCTGATGGCCAATGGAGGCAGTTACCGCTCAAAGTCACCGCGGACGGCCATAGCTCACGGCTCCCGCACCGGCACCGCGGCTCCTGCAACGGGCACCTGTGCCCAAACTTCTCTCCCCAAAGTCACACCTGCTCATTTCCGGCTGCAGGGCACAGGTAAGGCTGTGCTCTCATCAGCCCACATTTTCCCAAGCAACCTGAAGGAGTATTTTCAGTTTGAGTCTGGAGAATATCTGTGCCAAACCGGGCAGAGTAAGTTCCAGCATCCCAGCGTTCCCCATGTCAGAACAGAGGAGAGAAGCTCTGCAGAATTATCTCCAACATGCAATTTTGAAACAGAAATTGCATTAATGCTACAAAGTATGGGTACAGATTAAATACTTCACCCTTTCTCAGAGGCAAGCTGACATATGCTGCTAACCAGGAAATACAGTTTCTTGAAATGTGCAGGTAAACATGGATAATTCCTTTTTAATTCTAAGGCGAAAATCACACTGAAAACCTCAGTCTCTATTTTTTTGTCTTCATTTGAAAATCCATCTCAGAAAGGGGCAAAAAAGATTGTAGGTTTAAACTAATTAGGAATTAACTTCCTTACAATTATCTTAATTTGTTATTAACAAAACCAAGATTTCTTAGTATGATTCACAACAGCCTGTGCTGAGGAGAAACTATTAATTACTCAATAGACAGTTAGCTTTCAAGTGAGCTGCATTTTAAAAACCTCCTTTAAAATACAATTGCTAAATGCCTTACAGTGCTGTAATGTGAGACAGGTTCAAATCTTATTACTTCACTGAAATTAAAACCTAAGTTTTAATACTGTTCAAGTCGAACAATGATTCCACACTTTATTGCTTTTGAAATCCCTTGATGATCATAGGAAAAAATGCCCTCGAGACAAAGAGACTCTGTTTTCGATAAACAGAAAATACAGTTTGCACTCTTAGCCTCTTTGTCATCACAAAAAAGGATTTAATGCCAATTCTTTAAAAAAAGACTTTTTTCACAAAATGTGCACCTTGTGTGCCATTTGTAAAATCAGCTCACTTTCTTTTATTTATTACTGCAGCGCGGCAAGGCAATAAAGCAGCTACTGATAGCTAATAAATTACATGCCTTTTAAAACAATTCTCCAGCTACAAAAACTTGTAACTACAAAGGCTTACATTTACATGGTACATCGTGTGAAGTGTCTACATTTATGTTCTACTTAACCACATAAATAAAATCTGACCCTTTATTAAACAGACAAGTATGAACCAGGGGCTCCACATGAGATTAAACAAAAGATAACTTTTTAAGGCATTCCTACAGATTTACATAACTAAACATAAAATTCGCACCAGCAGTTCAGGTGGAAGTATTTTTAAAATAAATCGCATTTTTAATTAATACCCTTCAAGATGCCTTCAGGAAAAAAAGGTGAGCACCATTTTTCCATTATTGCATGATAACACTGATTTACACCTGAATCTAAAAATTAAGTAAGGTTTTCCGTAATAATTGCGACATATTTCTGTAATAGAAAACAATAATTCTCCAGCACATACCATGCAAACTACAATTTGTATTTTTAATTAAACAAAGTATCAGAAATGCTTTGGGAAAGCATTTGATGGGTAAAACAGATTTAAAACAAAAAAACTCTGCAGTTTTATTTCATCGTGCATCTCTCCTAGAAATGCTTTAAATTAGACAAGTCTATTAAGCTCGCTGAACTACTCTTAAGTGTTTTTGCTCCATGGCCAGCCCAGCCCTCACAGCTGATGGCACAGAGCACTGAGGTGTACTGTCTTTGCCTTTCCATCTGCATGAGTTTTAGGGTGATGTGCTCAACTATTTTCATAAATTTGTTCCTTACAATTCAGTTTTCTCATAAACCATTAAACTAAGCATTACATTCCTTTTAATTGTCTCTATATCATCATGCACCTAAAATTCAGATGTACAGTTGAATATTATTTTCTCCAGACACAATGATTTTTAAAGCTTCTGAAGCTTTGGTTTTACTTTGCTCACACAACTTTCCCTCTGTAGCTCCAAAATGGCAGTTCTTTAATTGAGCATGAAAACAAATCTGAACTCCCTACTCATAAAAACATTTCAGACATTGCTGTTCCCTGTTCAGACAACACCCCTAACACATTAGTAGGAAATGGCAGGACCAGCCCAGCACCCCCACAACCATCCATCACTCTGAACTGAGATGCTGTGGGGCACATTTCTCACTCTGGCCAAGCACTGTTTGATGCAAAATGAGATGGGAAATAGTTTCCAGACACTTTTCCACCCCTTTATTCCTAGGTTTTCTTCGATAATATGTGTTGTCTTATATTTTGCATCAGTGGCTAAAACACCAAGACAAAGACATTCCTTACCTAAAGCAGACAAAAACAAGGTTTAACAAACCAGGTGGCCAGGACAACAAACAAAGCAGAGCCTGTGGTTTCCTAATTCAGGTTAGTCTGTCTACTTGTGGGGATGAAATATTGGTGCAATTTTAAGATGGTAGAGAATAACGAGTGAATGAAGCCTTGTGTGTCTGTACCAGGAGGGTCCTTTGAGGAGCAGGAGCCCTCAAAATGCTGCAGAGTGGAAAGAGAATTTAATAGGACAGACCCTTAAAAACAACACTTTGGTTCAAGAGGAGTTACAGATATTTTTAAATATAAAAAGACATAGTGATACTCAGACACTGAAAATTCATCAACTCTGAATTTCACCCAACAATTTAAGCTAAAACACAGGACACTGAAATCAAGCAAGAGCTTGGGAAAAAGGAATGGCCTGGTCTGACCTATGAGCACACAAAGTATTTGAGAGGTATAATTTGAAGAGAAAGTTGTCAATCGTAAGCTTTTGCTGAAATTAGGCAACTAAAAATAAAGCCAAAATTTGACAGAACATACTGTAAGTCAAGAAATTCCAAACACAAATAGGCTGTACATATAACACAGCAATAGATCCTACTCTGGATCACCAGCAGGGAGCAGAATTATAGTTGCATGAGTATTTATCGAAAAGCTTACAAAAGTAATAAAAACTAATGAAACCAATCAATCAAAATTGGTCAAGAATCGTGATCAGTGATTATTCTTAGTAACACACGGGAAGCTTCAGACTGCAGCCTTTGAGGTTAAAGTCAGAAACAAAGGGGTGACACCCTGAAGTTGTGCACAGAAAAACACAGCCTGCCTTGGCTCTGGCAGGAGAAACACAGACTGTCACCTGGCCAAGAGAGAAAAATGCAGGGCACAGTAAATAAAGGCCCTTTCACCCCCCAGCTGAAGGAGGCACACAGCAGTGAACACACTGAAGGACAAGGTGGCTGATGCTGAGGAGCCAGGCAGGAGCTGCAGGTGCCCCAGCCAGCAGCACCCACGGCAGCCCAGTGTCCCCCACACCCCTTGGCTCCTGCAGGACTCGTGTGGCAGCACAGCCACAAAGTCTGCAGGGGCACCCAGGCCTCAAGCACTGCCCTCTTTCCAAGCATGACTGATAGTAACAGTCTGTGATAATGCACAGAGCAGTATTTTGGTTGGCTTTGCTGACCCCTTCAGCAAACACGATAATCTCGTCTATGCAAAGATGACAGATGCCATCAGACACAGCTGCTCTCAACAGCTGAAGAATCTGAAGCACCTCAGGAGCCCAGCGAGCTGGAAGGGTGCTGCTGGCTCACCCTTATCTTCTGAGATATTGCAAAACTAAATTTTTAGTTCATATAGTTAAGCACACACATTGAGATGATTACATTAATATCTAAATAACAATCTAAATGTTGTTGTTATTCAGTAGAAATTAGTTATTTAGGAAAATGCATAAACTAGAATGGACTCATGCTGTTAAGATCTCATTCAAAGATACTCTATTCTATTAATGTTACTTAAATCATCAGATTCTGAGCACATTCTTATAAAATCAAAAATAATATGATTTTATATTGACTTACATAGTAAAGCTTTTATGTATCTTGTGATCAGCCACATTATTGGGTAGATGATATCTATACAAATAATTTAATACTTAAATTGATATAAAACCCTGCTTCAGAAATAAAACTTTTGTTCCCAGAAGACATCTTTCTCAATAGAGCTACATGCCTCGAGAAACAACTCGTCAGTAGTGAGAATGCTCTGGAGAAATAATATGGAACCTTCCTCATGGCCTTCCTAACTACGGTTCTTTTGATCCAAATTGATGCCAACTACCAACTCTTCCAACAAAGACAATACAGATGAAACCTGTGTGAAACACATCACTGAAATACTTGGGGTATTTTTCCCCTCCTTGCTTCAGAAGAAGGGCAAGTGGAAGAAGACAGAAAACCATTTGCCTTCCTCTGATGTTTAACAAAAGTGCATTTAAGTCTGAAAAGTGTACTTTAAAAATATATTCCTGTAAGTGAAACACATCCATATCAGGACATGACTAACATTTTTGATTACTCTATAAGCACACAAAAGGAAATGTCAGAAAGACCTCTGCATAGTCTGATAAAAATAATTTTGCGAGGATGCGTGCATCTAATGAAATATGAAGCATAGCCCAAATGCTGTTTGTTCTGCAAATTTGATTTCAGGATACGGAAAACGGTTATAGACAAGATAACAGTCTCCACTGCCCCAGCCTGCACACTGCCTGGGTGAGACAGCTTATCACTGCTCCTTCCTGTGCAGATGCACAGAGATGCACCAGTTGTTCTGCCTTCTACTAATCCAATTAGCTATGAAAATCACACCCTGTTTCACCACACACTGGCAAAGTCTGACACAAACCTGAACCAGATGCTCTGGAGAAAATGTTTATTTTCATTTTTAACTAAAATACACCTTTCTCCTAAGTGGAAGAGACCCCAAGCCCTCCTAAGCTGAAGCACTCCACAGATGAACCCAAGTCGTACTGCTTTAAATATTAAGGTTGTGACTCTGTCATTTTTTGAATACATAAGAAGCTAAGGAAGCCACATGGCTCTGAGGCATCTCTGGATACTATAAAAAGGAACATTCAACAATTAACAATGAATTAGCTCTAGACTTCGCTGTGAAACACAGAGAAACAGAGGTATGACAGCTTTAGAACACCTGTGAACAAAAGCGACAGTTGGCCGCAAGGTGTTCCACTAAGTCATCATAAAGTGTATCAGTCATACTCAGAGAATGTTTCTCCTTTCTCTCGCCCAACTTCATATTCAGTGCTTTTGGCAAAACATGTTCAAACAAGAAGACTTTCCATACTATTATTTATTACCTATCTTCACTCATCTGTTATCAACTTGAAGACAGCTACAGATATTTTTCCGGGGTGAAAGTGCTGCTATGATGAGTTGTATTCCTAAAAACTGCTGAAGGAAAGTTATGAAATGTCTTAATTTAGCTACAGAAATTTAGATTAAAATTGAGAGGGGGTAGTTTTTCTTTTTTGGCTGAAAACGGACGAACACAGACTCTTCTCACCTCATTCCCCAAATCTATTCCCAGAGCCATCACCGTATTAAGAACGAGCCTTGACTTATGCAGGAGTAATATCACAATAAAACAGGCCCAGCTGTAATGATCTCAGTTCCAGGCTGATGATCTCCAGCCCCAGTTTGCATCACACTCTAAACCCTGGAGTCTGAGAAGACGCTAAGCTCTGGCGCAGGAAGAGGTGGGGATGAGCAGCCCTCATGTGACACTCCACAGGTACGGCTGAAGTGTGATTTCGGCTCCGAGAGTGCTGTGCTTTTTAAGCAGCATCTCTAAGTACCCTCTCTTCCTTCCATCAGCATCACAATGTAATTAAGGGTGGCTTTATAGGCGTTTTTCACCTGAACATCTGAATGGCTTTTAAATGAGCCAGCAGGGTGCTCAGAGACCAGCAGCAGTGTGGGACACAGCATCCCCAGTGGGTCAGGGAGCTGATCTCAGCCCTGCTCCGCACTCAGGACACACAGCCTGGCTCAGTGATACCCTTATCCTTCCTTTTAACATTTATTTTAAGGGAGTTCTGTTTTAACTGTTGTCAGTTTTAAATTTAAATCATTAATGTTAACTCATATTTAATTCTAATTCGAGTTTTTGCTCTGAGAATTATTTTAATCACTAATTCTTGTGTTAAAGATCGGGAGCCAGAAAAAACGTAAATATGGATTTTTTTAGTAATTGAAGATTACATACAAATAAGCAAAACGTGGTTTCCTTTTCCCCGCTACCTTAAATGCAGATTGATGAGTAGCCAGGTTTTACTGGAGGATTAACCTGTATTTTCAGCTTTCTAGCACGAGCAGAATGGCACAAACCGACCAGAGCAGCATTGCTGTATCATTTCAGAAATCTGCGTTACTAAGAACAAAATTAAATAGAGAGGGCAGCCAGTTTTTAAATAGCTGTACTTTCAGGACTCCCTGTACATTCCTGCTGTAGCAGGGCCAAGGATTCAGCATCAGTCAGCCTCTGAGTCCAGTGCCCAGGCCAGCCTGCAGGTACAAACCTGCAATGGTGCAGGGGAAAGACAGAGCTGCTGATAAGACACAGACCCCACCCCACTCCTCTCTCCTGTCCCTGCTCGGTCCTTGCACCAACAGGCCGATGGCCCAAACTCTCTGTACAGCAGGAGGGTGGGGACATGACTCCAGCATTCCAAAGAAACCACATTTAACAGAACTGCCTGGGGACACCCAGCAGCTGCACTAAATTGCTAATGGCTTACCTAAGATCTACTTTTGTCAAGCTTATCCTCCCTGCAAAATTTTTTCTCTTGTTTCAAAAGAAAAGGGTTTTTAAAAATATTTTAATCTTTATGCAATGAAGCTTTTAATATATACACAGTAAGTGTTGCTTTTGCTGATCTAAATATGATCAGCTGGGGCAGATGGGTCCTGAGAAGCGCATTTACTGTATGTGCAAGAGCCAGCTACTGGAGCTGGGCAGTTTTACCATTTCTCTCCTTGCAAAATACAACTCCCTCAGCGTTAAAGACTCCCGGGAAGTCCCCTGGTTCCCTGAAGCCGTGGTGGCAGCCGGGTTCCTACTGTCCCTGGCGGGCAGTGCTGCCCTGTGTGGATGCCCAGCTCTCCAAGGGCACCCTGCACCCCCTGCACACCCCAGAACCTGTCCCCTGCACACCTCACACACCCTGCACCTTGCACACCCCGCACACCCTGCACACCTCACACACCCTGCATCCTGCACACCCCAGAACCTGTCCCCTGCATAGCCCACACACCCTGCACATCCCAGAACCTGTCCCCTGCACACCCCGCACACCCTGCACACCCCGCACACCCCGCACACCCTGTACCCTGCATCCTGCACCCCCTGCACACCCTGTGCCCTGCACACCCTGCGCCCTGCCAGCCACACTTCCAGCGCTCGGAATGCCACTAGAGGGCTCACATATTGGTATGAAATTACACACATTGCTAGGCAGGACTGAAATTTACAGAACCTGCATTATTCCATTACTAAGATTCTCTTACACCGAGAAAGCATTGTTACCAACTATGTTACTGTTATGGTTTATGGTATATGTTATGGTTTAACTGAAACACAGGCTGAAAATGGTCAGCAATTAACTGCAGCTGGAGAGCCAAGTCAGCACAGGATTTTCCTTGAAAAGCAAACAGCTGCAGCCCTTGCTCTGTGCACACCAGGATTCACCACAAATGCGGGTCAGCCAGTGTCATGCTATGCCATGGCATACCACAATGGTATTTTTTTAACTGCCGGTTTTATTGGGATGGTTATATGCAGTAATTGCAGAAGTGACAGAGCTGCAGTCTCTGAATGGCTTCATTAAGTGAGAGGCAGCGAGAACTGACTCCCTCCTGCTCCACGCTGATCCCTCCTGTGCTGTGCCACCAGCGGGTGGGAGGAGGCGGCACCAAGTCCTGCACGGGTCAGACCTCAACTGGCCAGCACCCGCAGGGGCCAGCACCCAGAACAACTGCAGCACCAGGGTGGCTGCTGGGACTAACATCAGCCTTCTCCCACAGAGAGAACAGGACAGGAAATCTGGCTGAACAACAATCAACAGCAGGGAAAAGAAATATATTATGTATGCACTAGATACGTACAGCATATTTTTATTCCTGTCCGCATTAAGCTGTGCTCCAAGGCAGCAAACCCAATGGGAGTGAAACATATCCATCAATTATTAAAGGAATTAAGTGGAAAATATTTTGATGGCAACTGATAGACTCTAGACATGTTTAATTTTAGAGCTAAAAAACAATACCATATATTTTAGGTAAAAATATTAGTTGACAATACATCCCATTTGACTTAAAAATCAACTAAATAAAAATTAACACATCAGCATGAGAACAAAATTAACAGTCTATGGCAGATGAATCCTCTATTGCACCTGTCCTCCACTGTGCAAAAGAACATCAGCCTGCCACTGATTATTTCTTTCTGACATGATTTATCACCTACTATTCTTTAAACTTGATAAAGCAAATTAATCTTTGATTGCAGGAGCCACTGGAGGTTGTCATTAGTCATGTAGTTTGGTGAGGCTGCATGTGTTTCATTTACCAGTCACAAAGAAATGAAAGCCCAGCAGCCATCACTGCCTGCTTCAACTGCCTTCCTGACCCACCCAAGAGAAAAGACAACTGAATTCCAGACACGGGATATTAAGCAGCTACTCTAGGACTGACCCACATAAACAGAACAGAGTATTTGCTTTTCCAGAAAGAATGCTGATGCCCTAAAACTGATGTTCTTAGGAAGCAAATAAATTCTAATGAGCAACAATTTGATCTGATTAACATGTATTTCAAGCCAGAAATCTATTGAGTTGTATCAATAATGTGATTTTATGTATTAAAAAATTAAAATTGATCCTTAAATAATTGTGTACTCATCTAAAAGACATATTGGAAAAATCTCAACCAACCTAACAAATGTGCACAAACTGAAAAAACCCCTAAATCTGTGGGCTATGGCTGGGCCATGCCAAGCTCTCCTGCCCAGTATGCTTCACCTGTCTTTGCCACACCACACTCAATCTCACCACAGCTTTCCATGTCCAGCTCCCCCTGGGCCCACTGCTCCCCTGTAGCTCAAACCCAGCGTCTCCCCCTCTTTAACCGGTGAGGGTGGGAGCACCTGAAAATAGAGACAAATGACAAATCTGAGTGATTTTATTGACCAGTCCTCGCAGCACTACAAAGAGTCCCTCTGGACAAAGCCCAGCTCCAGGATTCAGCTCCTCAGCAGCAGAAGTGGCTGGGGCTGGAGGAGCTGGCCACTGCCACGGGCAGTGCCCCGAGCACCCCGAGGGGACCCAGCCGGGCCAGGGCTTTGGAGGCGGTTCCGAGCCCAAGGAACCAGAATGAAACTCTGCACATGCAGGGAGATACCCCCCAGAGAGGGCCAGGAGCTGCTCAGTGAAAAACATCGAGGAGGAAACAGTGGTGCAGCTCGGAGGAACTGTTCCACAGCAAGGTGTGTGCTTGGGAACCTTCCCGCAGCCCAGCCCCGGTGAGCGGGGCGGCCGCAGGGCGCTCAGGGACACCCGGCCAGCATCGCCTCTGACACCACAGGGACACACAGACACAACATTCCCACGCTGGGCAGGAATACCGGGCACCAGGCACGCCTGCACAATTGGCCAGCTCATTTCTTTACACATATTCAACAGAAACCTCAAACTAGCGCAGGGTCTGTCCCTCAACAGCTATTCCAACCGCCCTGCTAAAGCAGTTTATTAACTGGGGACACACAGAAGCTGCTACTTTTGAAGCCAATCAGAATTTTGATGTATAAACCTCACATAATTATGGGGCTACAATGCCTGACTTTCTCAAGGTATATATTTAGAAACAGTAAATTATATATTTAGAAATAGTAAATATGTTTAGAAATGGCACATCACAGTGGGATGTGCTAGAAAGCTCACAGAGCCAGGAAAACAAAGGAACATCATCAAACAACTCAGGGTGCTCCTAGTGTTGCCATTATTATATGTATCAAAATTAATTATTGCTACTTTGTGTTGAAGAAATAGCTCAAGGTATTTTTTCAATGTCTATCTACAGCCTGAAAGTTAGATAAAGATTCACAAATTGCTGTGAGGTGCCTAATTTGATATATTAGTGGGGTGTTTTTTTAAAAAACTGAGTAATTTGGAAGTGTTTATATGAAAATTACATTTCAGTACTAGAGATGCAATTTGTATTCTAGAATTAATAGTAACAAATACAGACAATAACTGCCGGAAAAAAGCCTCAGAAATATCACCACAGGAATCTCTGTAGCTATTTGAGAAAGCAGAATAAAGACAGTCACTGAACTGTGAATTATGAGTAGTAGTTTTCCATATACAAATGCTTTTTTAAAAAGTGACAATCTCTACATTCAGTAGATTTTCCACCCTTTTTTCATAGTTGCACAGATAATTTTATGTTTATTTAACAGAAATACGAGTATAATAACTTACTATTCATATATAAGTATACACTTATTGTTTGGCTCCATTGAGAAGCTATAAATTTCATCTATTGAACATTAGCTAAAAAAATTACACGTGTTTATCATCTGGATTATTCTCAGATTAATAGAGATAAATGACAAAACATAATCAGCACCAACTCTGCAACTTAATCATTGCGTCTGAGCTATAGGAAACACTTAATTACTCTCATTTACTAGGTGCAATCTAATGAGGAGACATTAGCCAAATGAAAAGAATGCAGTACAAACAAACAAAATAGTTATACCATCATTAAAAAGAAACTCTGACAGTGCAGGTGACAGCATATGCAGGATAAATTACCATAATGTCCTAAATGCTGAGCTGTCAGCATGCTAATGCCGCGCTCGGATACCCTGGGAATCTCGGCACTCGAGCTGTCAGAACCAGGGATCATCAATCACCTCCCTGCACTGCTCTGCTCATTATCCCAGCTTTCCTGGGCTCGGCTCTCAGCTCAATGAGTGCAGGCAGCGAGGAAAGCGTGGCCCCTGTCTAACACTGACAGAGAGCTGCTCTCAGCATCCCCCGGAGCAGGAGGAGAGCACTCCCACGGGCAGGCTGCTCCCCAGGGCAGCCAGCACCTACCCGTGCCTCCGACCTGCTCTCCCAGTAACAGGCTGGGATGGGTTGTGGCAGATCCCTGCCTTCTGCCTACAACAAACCAAACCCAGGACATTGTCTCCTGCTTACTCAGCCACCTACTGCTGTTACACTCAGTTTATTTGAACATATTTGTGTCTTGGAATCTCTAAAGGAACACACAGACTCAAGAAAGCCATGCTAGAATAGCCCAGCCAGGCAGGTAGGTGTGTCAGGTCTGCCTGTATCCATCTCCTGTGTGCCAACCACCTGAGGAGAGGAAAGCAGCCTCGTTGGCTTACAAAACACTGCTGCTCCCATACATCACTGGGAATGTGCGTGTGTTTAATACTGGATAATACACGCAGCCACTGAAGCCATCATACAGACCAGGGGACAGCTAAAGAATATTGTAAAGCAGTCCCAAAATTCACTAGAAAAAGTAGTTACACAGTGCATTGGGCCATTTATAGCTGAGTGTCTTTAAGTTAAAATATGCTTCAGGACCTTCCCTTTTTCATTTACTCAGAATGACAGGCAGATGTAACACAGTCACAGCTCCAGCTCCAGATCAGGAGAGATGCTTTCCCAGCTGGGAGGGCCCTGCTGGGTGTGGGGGCACACCTTGGACCTCAGACCCTGGCAGTGGGGGATGCCAACAGAGGGCAATCAGAATGGATGCCATCTTGCACCTTGTACCCCTTAGCATCGAGAGTAGAATCAGAGCAGGATGAAAACATTTTTAAGTCCTCCTACACCGCTTTGAAGAAGAGCCTGTAACAAAACCCTTTGTAAGGCAGAGCCTGTGAACAGAGGAGCTGCATGCTCAGACAGCATCTCCTCAGTGACAGGGTTTTCTCTGATTTCCAGAACTGACTGGACTCCCCAACACGCTGAGGTTAAACTAAGTTCTGTTTAGGTCATGCTGGGTGTATGTCCCTTTCAGTGCACAGTGAAGCCAGTGGCCCAGCCAGAAGGAGACAATTAACAAACACAGAACTCTCTTGTGATTTTTCTACACTATCTTCTACAACAGAACACAGTTTTTTTAAACCAAACCAGTTACTTCAAGCATCTCAAAAATGATGACTGAGGATTGGTAAGTCCACTGTGAAGGATCAAATAAAGGAACCATGCCCACACACAGATCCCCGTCCACAGTTCTGTGCTGGATGGCACCATTCTGCAGGGACAGTGCAACTCGCAGTGCAGGAACACCCAGGAGCAGTGCACAGAGCCCTCGGCCACGTGGAATTACAGGTGGAGAGTTAATACTGACTGAAGTGGCTGCTTGAGAGTTTAAGGTCGGGGTTTTTCCCTTTCCCTTTGATCAGATAATGCCACATTTGATCAGCAGTTTACTTCAGACTGCTTTACACAGCACAAACCCACAGCATCAGTCACAAATTTCTGGACCTGAGGATTTTTAGGTTTTTCTGTTGTTTTTTTTTTTCTGTAACACCAGTAGTGGCACGGTGATGAAACTTGGTGGAATAATACCTTTGGTTTTCATCTGACCTTTCAGATTTGCTCTGCTGAGCACAGTAAACATCCATTAAACTTTGAGAACTGCAAAGTTTCAGATACTTAGGGGTGGGTCTAGTTTAGAGTTCTTCCATACACACATTCATCTTCTCTCACCTTTATTTCGAGAATCCATGTCTTAAGTGAGAGAAATGCTAGAGAAAATGCAGTGAGGGTGAAAGATGGAACTACTTCATGTATAATAGAGCAACCATAAATCACCCTCAGATTGAGGGAAGAAATGAACTTTAAGAGTGTGAAATGATAAACCTGAGAATTAAAGAATTTTTTAGATTCCAAATGCAAGAGAAGTGATCCTATTATTAAGGAATCCGATTTTCAGGTTCTGCTGATTTCCATGGCGTTAATAATACTCATTGTTTCCAAGGATTAGGCCAATGTGCTTTTCCATTCATGTATCTTAAATATTGTTGCAGAAGCATGATCCAGAAAATACTGCTCAGATATGGAAGCCTAGTTTGTATTTTATACACTTAGACTTTCCCCTTCCTAACTCAGATGTGAGGGGGAAAAAACCCAAACCCACATTAAGATTATCCAAGATTATGAACTTGTCTCTGCACAAGCTAAAAAAGAAACTGGAAGGGTTTTGTCTGTATAATTCAGTTATCACCTATGTACAAATGCATTTGAGGGCGATAATTAACACTGCACCTTACACTATTATTCAAGCAGCTCTTCAGAATCTTTTAGCAAATATATTACAAAGTCATTTGTTCAGCAGAAGGACAGAAGAAGACAAAGGAATGACAGAGAAAGAAATTCAGCAGGTAATAAAATATTTTTGAATTGGTTTCAAAGATTCAGAGTTGAATTTGGGTGCCTTTCGTTGCCCTTATAATTGGGGATGGCAAGCCTCTGTCAGTGCTTGCATACGGCCCTCGAGAATTCCTGCCAGACACATAAAATCCAAAATGACAAACCCTGATTCCCTCAGAGCTCAGCACATCCCTCTGCTTGCACACAAAATCCTGTCACACCTTGTGCAAACCATGCTGCCCTTCTGAACCACGCAGAGGCCAGAGCTGCCATAGGGAAAAACCACCCAAAGTGGGCAGGGGGCTTCTGCCAATTGCTGAGGATGGAAAGAGACAACATTAAACCCTGACTGAAAACACAATTAAATCATTTCCTGGTTTGGTTTTTTTTTTTTGAGGCAAAAATTTATGTTACTTGAATTTTATACTTCAGGTGGTTTTCCTATGTTCTATAGAGGAATCAGCAATTTCTTTAAAGAGAATTAAATACAATTTGTTTTCCCAAATCTAACAAGTAAGAATAAGAAAGAAATGTAACATTTTGAAATCATGTACCATGGATGGACTACCCCTACATGAGGTTCATGTTTGGTAATTTTTAAATAGGACCATTTAAATTGTGAACTGGTAAAAAAAACCTCCAACTTCATCAGGCTCCTTCCTTGTGAGACAAATGGTCTCCTAAAGGCCCTTTCCTTGGTTGCTGATGGACAGACATAAAAATATGACTGAAGTATCTCGCAACCAGTTAACAAATCCATACTTACAGAAAATGAAGTAAGGAAAAAGATTAAGGGAAGTTTAAGAAAAGCTTGCTCATGCATGGACTGCGGATACTGTTAGTAGGTAAAGACGGTAATATGTGAAAGACCGAAAGTATGTTACAAGTCTTCTCAAGAAAATAACATTTATTGCCTTTCAAAGATGACATATTCTAGTAATTCTGTGTTTATTTGTTTAAGTAGGATTGAAAATCAAATTTTCAATACTAACAAGAGAAAAGAACGAATAAGAATTATTGAAGTGCATACTAAAGGTCTTCTATATGTTACGGAGGTCTAATAGGATTTTTTTCCTCTATTATAAGATATTGCAGGGGTGGACAGATAAATTACTGTCTGTATTTATAGAATAATAATGAAAAACTACTCTTAAAGGGAAATCCTTCCAGATTTGTAAAACACTGGTGACAGTAGCAATCAAACTAAGAAAAAGCAGTCAGTCCTTGACTGATAATCTCATTCATTTTTATGATGAATGAAGTACATGACAGAAAAAACAAATGTAGAAAGTTTGTTTAAAAATACTCTGCATATTCATACAGTACTGTATAACAATAAAAAAAACCTAAATCTAACTAGATTATTATTTGCTTTGCATATAACACAGTGAGTAGCTATAAAGCATTATCAATGACTAGGTATTAAAAACATATAAATTCGGTTTAGTTGAGAGCAGTTGATAAACTCAACAGGTCATAATCTCAAATACTGTTTTTAATTCATGATTATGCTTAAAAGTTACAACAAATACATGAGCTCTGAAGTCCCTGAATTATTTAAAACTAGTTTTCCACATCCTGAAGGGTTAAACATTTGCAACATAGACCAAAATTATTACATTAAAAACTCAAAACATTGATAAAATTCCCTCATTTTAAAGAGTATTAATTTCTTTTTATAAAACATTTCCTAATTCAGTTTTATAATAAAATTACTTGTGAGCCTTGCTAATGACAGACATGGTACTGGCCCATGACCTGTGAGTGGTGCACCACAATAAGGTGATATTAAATCTATGCACTAGCTATTATTTATATTTATGATTTAATGACTTGTAACATCTTTTGCTACTTTCTGAGGAAATGAGAAAATCATAATGTCTTTTTCTTCCTAAGAAGCCCTCCTTGGCAGCTATCAATGGAGTGTGACTGTAATTGATAACCTAAGCTGATTTTACATGCTGTAACAAATCCGGGTTCACAAGGTTAATTATGGCCCGGCCACAGCTCATGGGAAACACGAGGCTGCTGTGCCTGCCTGGCTAATGAAGATGTACAGCGTGATCCCAGCAGCTCCCTGACACAAGAGCAGCACCTCCAGCACCCACACGTGGCACTGACACCCACCCTTGGCACCCACCCTGTCACTCTGAGTGGCGGTGTCGGGGTCACGGCCCTGGCCCTGCTCGCTCAGAGAACAGATTGCTCTGCATGTTCTTTCTGGTGCCTTTTGCTTCACGTTTTTTATTCCATTAAATCCAGAGATCAATAATTGTGTGTCAATCCAAAACAAGTTACCGATTAATATCCAACAAAATTACCATTGAAGAAGGATCAACACTTGGTTCTGCTTTCAGTCCCCTCTTCTGTAACACCGAATAGAAATGTGCAGCAAAGGAGGCTCGTTAATGATACACAAGCACAGGAGATGTGAATTTTAAAGATGCCTGAAAATTGCTGTAACAAACCACTAATAAGGCAAGGCAAGATAAAACAAGCATAAAACATCATAAATGAACGGTTCAGTGATTTCATCCAGAAGATGAGCAAAAGCAAGACCTGCTTCCACGCCACACACAGCACGCAGTGCTGTGCAGAAGAAGGGGGGTTACAATTTAACACAAATCGAAGATGACCAAGCAGAGGAAGCACCGGACCAAGCTTCCCACTCAGCACTACAGCGGCTGCACCAGTCTCAACCCTCACATCCACTTTCGGTACCCCAGAAAAGAGCAAGCAGGGCGGTGCTGCAGAGGCAGCGGGAGCTCTGCTGGGCGCTGCCGCCGTGCCAGCTGCAGAGGCAGCTCAGCGGTGCCACGGAGAGCTCGGCACGGGCGGCGTGCGCTGCGCGGCCAGAGCCGGGTCAGACTTACTGCCGCTCACACTGCAGAGCACGGAGCAGTCAAACCCTCTTTTGAGCAGTGCAGGGCACTGCCTCGGCAGGCGGCAATCACTGAGGGCTCGGGAAGCGAAACCAGGCAGCGAAAGGAGCAGCAGCAGCCTCAGCTGCTCTCCCCAGCACCTCAGCGAGGCCACGCCATCGGCAGGAACACCACTCCCTTCTGCACGAGTCCTACCTCCCTTTGCTCTCCAGATGGACAAAATGTCATTTAGCGGTTATTTTCAGATAGAAAAATGAGGCAGAAATCTCATCAGTTATACTCCACATTCATAGATTCACAAGCATTAATACAAGATTTAAAGGGGAATTGCAAAATTAACTACTACGCAATTCAGTCATGTTAAAGAACAGTTAAAATCTCTAAAGAGACCTAACATATCTAGAAGGAATCTTGTGGATGCCGAATACAGTTTCTTACCAATACAGGCAACCATGTCCCTCAATCCTTTTATAAATCACTCAAATTTCATTTCAAAATCTGTTAATAATTTTCCCTCTGTAATTCCTCCTCTGGGAGGCTTTTCTGGATCAGCCTGGATGTTTTGAATTTCTAACCAAAGGTTTTTGATAGCCACATCCATTTGTTCCTGTGCCAGCAGCATCCTTAATTTAAAAAGCTCTTCTACCTCCCCAGCATTTTTAGCCCTGTCCCCTCCCTCCCCCACACACTTATGGTGATCGATCCTGTCCCATCCCAGCCCTCATTCCCAGGGCTCCCCAAGCAGCCAGGCAAGGCTCCATTAGATGTCTACAGCCCTGCTGCACATCCCTTCTGCTTTGAGGGACTCTCTCTAGGAGCTGTAACCAAGGCAAAGCAGAGGAGGTTAATGTTCACACAGTTGTTGCCTCTCATTTGCAATGGGACAGGCCAAAGGAGGAGATGTTTTTCCAGGTAACAACAGCTCCATAAATGGGTTTAAAAAGGAAAGCAACAAATAAATGGAAAAAATTTAAGTCTACAACTTGCTGTTGTGGCATTCACTGGTTAATCAGAAAGCTTATTCATCTTTAGTAAAGCTACATGAAATCATCAAAAAAGGCTATTAAAGAAAATCCATACTCAGCATTCGTATGTGGCAAATATTAAAATGCTCAAAAGTATATAACGCTTAAATGTTGAAAAATGAAGAAAAGTGCTTGCTATACAGGGAAAACCTCCAAAGAAGTCCAAACTTCCGGCCCTGAAAGAAATGTCTCTGACCCAGTGTCAATAATCCGTGTCTGTCCTCCTAAAACAATGAAAGAGAAGTAAAGGCAAAACCTTGGCCTGCCATCACAGAGAAGAAACCTCTGAATATATAAAAATCTACTACAAAGTAAGCAAAATTATCTACTTAACAGTGGCAATACTAGGACCAGATCAGCTAAGCTACTTAATACGAGCTAAAGAGCGGGCATTATGGGCTTATTTCCCTTTTCTGTGCTTCGTTGCTGTTTCATACAACTTATTAAAAGGGACTATTTGTACTTAAAGACATCAAAGTCATCCAAAAATAAGGTTCCCGTCCTTAAATGTCCCTGCCATTTCTGCTAGTTTAGTTTTACGCTAAGTGAAAGCAAGATTACCTATTGCCATCATAATCCCCACGGCAGATGAAAGGCAGGAACATGTCTACAGAGCTGTCCTACTTGGAAGGGTTTCCTTCCCTTCCAGGTGCTGTTCTCAAAGCTGGGCACTCTGCAGTGCGTTAGCTGGCTAAGGAGCGACGCCAGCGCTGCCTGCGTGTGCACAGCCCCTCTCGAGCAGGTAAGGAGCCCCACAGATTCCAGGAGGGAGCTTCCTCGGGGCTCCTGCCCCGCTCTCCACGCCGGCTCCATCCCAGCCCCACCCTGGCTCCATCCCAGTCCTGGGGGAGCACCAAGCCCAGCGCAGTGCAGGCCCTGGCTGCTGCACCAGGAGCACGAGGAATGGCTTTAAATGTTTTTTGCCACTCTGTACTCAATACGGGTAATCAATTGAGATAAACTAGGGAAAAAATTCCATCAGCTGCTATGTAATAACTCCAGTTTAATAATCATTGAACACAGTTGTAGCCAAAGTACTGCAGCCTTAAATCAAAGATCACTTCATATCACGAGGTCTTAAGGGACAATTTTGTCTAAGAGTATATGTGGCATGCTTAGATATTAGCATAAAACTACAGTCACTACAGTTATTTTCAATACAAAAGGTTCTCTACAAATCAAAATTAAATCCCCTCCACTTTATTCAGAGTAAATGGCTGCATGAGGATGCAAACAAATTAACTGAAAGCTTGAAAGTCAAGTTCTCAATTACTATTTAATAGCAACTTTACTGTATTTGAATATAATTTACTGTATACTTAGCTGTTTTAAAATGGAATCCAATACTGTATAATAAAACCCCAAATAGCACAACACATGATTTATGATGATGCAAATGTACAAATACTTGGGTCTGAATAGTGCTGTTTCTGGATATATTGCTAACTACTGTACTAGCCTAACATCTAATAAATCATTCATGAAAAGCCAAAGTACACAATTTGCTCTGCTACTGCTCAAAATCTGCCTGACTCTGAAGCCTTCAGAGCCTCTGCTGACACAGAGACTTCAGAGCAGCTCTCACTCCCAGTCACTAAAAGTTGAGAACTCTCACTTAAAGGAAGGTACTTCTATAGACACAGGGAAGGAGATAAAACTGAAAAAGTTCTAAATAGCAGCCTTTACAATTATGGAATAAAACCAGGAGTTCATCAGTATAAACATTATCAAAAACACATAATTATTTTGCTGACCATCCATCAGTTAGCAATGTTATGAAGTAGCACCACACCTCTACATGTAAAAATATAAACCATCTGCAGTATCAGAGAGAGGCAGATCTATAACATCATCTGTGTAACAATGATGAAGTGCTCTATGCAGAGTGTTCTATTTGCAGCAGTGATTCATGGTGCTCGGCAAAAAAATGCTGACACTCGGAGAAGATATTTTCCCGTAAAAGGTTGAAGTCCTTAAGCAGCAAAAAACACCAACGTCCATCATCTTTAAACTCTATTGATTTCTGGTGAAGATTTAAAAGGCTGTTTACTTATTTCCCATCATTTCTGTCGGAGCTGTAACAATTCTCTTCCCACTGAATAAACCTCTCATGATCCTCTTGGTGATTAAGGTCAGACAAAATGTCAAACTCCTAATGCTAAGTGCTTTCACATTAAAAATTAATACCAAATCACCAAGTAAAATCCAAACAAGAAGTCAGACATGTAAACAGAACACAATAAGGGCAATACTGACCATTACAAAAAAGAGCTGTAATGCATACATGAAAAAACACTTGGCAACAGGTAAGAGCCCATTCTTTCACTTCTGCATCTTTAACCCCCTTCCTTATCTTAAGAGTTATTGTACTATGTTTGAGACAATCCTTTTAAAAATCCTTTTTCCATTAATGCTCGCAGCCGTCTCCTCTATTTACCCCCAAATGCCATTTACTGTATGACTGAAGTATTACAAGGATTGTTTTTATTTCATTCTGAACTTCATCCAGGAAGCAAGGATTATTTTTACAGCTGCTGCTGAACACAAAGCCAGTATACAGGTAACAAAAAGACATCCTAAGGACCCTCTAAATCAAACTCAAACTTATTGCTAATTATCCATGCATTATTTTAAACCACTGAATATATGCATACATGAATAGAGGAATGCAGAACACAGCCCTGAAAGAGGCTGTCCAGGGCTTTTTTTCCAGACTGCTGCTGCTTCAGGCAACCAGACCATATTCCTTCATTCATAAACTTACCAAGTACAATCCTAAAATGGACTACTTCCTTCAGCCTTTTAAACAGTTACTCACATCCTGAGGGAAAGCATGAAACCATCAAGTGTAGAACCAAACCTGTAGGGTTTGGAAGCCTTCAAGCAACTACAGAATAAAACACGAAGGTAGATCTTCAATAAAACACCAAGAAAGCCAAGTGCAAGCACCAGTTTGGTGTAATTAAAGGAATTTATTCCATCAGATTACCTTTAAAGTTTTGGTCCACCTTGCCAATTGACATACAAAAGATTGCTGTAGTTTAGAAAGCATGAACATAAATGAGAGATTCAGAGGTGATAGGGTAAGGAAAGAATCTCTATCCTGCCTGTGTTCTGAATGACAAAACTGAAGCCATTTGTGCTGTTCTAATGTACATAAGGAATTTTCAGTCTTGTCACCTCCAGTGTGCTGGATTTGGCTGGGATAGAGTTAATTTCATTCACAGTAGCCAGCACGGGCTGTTTTGGATTTGCCCTGGAAGCAGTGTTGATAACTCAGGGAAGTTTTCCTTATCTCTGAGCACTCTTTGCACAGTCAGGGCCTCTTCTGCTCCTCATCCCACCTCACCAGTGAGCTGGGAGAGGACACAGCCAGGACAGCAGACCCCAGCTGACCAAAGGGCTGTTCCAGACCACAGGATGCCGTGCTCTGTAGTAAACTGCGCGGAGGTTGGCAGGAGGCCACTGCTTGGGGACTGGCACACACTACCCATGGAGTAACTCGGGCAAGCAGCTGTTTCCATTCGATCATTTGCCCTTCTTGGGGTTCACTTCTCTGTGTTACTTTACTTTTCATTACAAATTGTCATTATGTTACAATAGTTATTATGTTATTTCAATTACTAAACTGTTCTTATCTCAACCCACCAGTTTTCTCACTGTTCCCCTTTCCATTTCTCCCCCTAGTCCCAGGAGCCAGGGAGCCGCTGTGTGGGGCTGGAATTAAACCACCACAGAGAGCTGCTGCACCAGGCACTCGCACAGCACTCCAAGTTCATAGTGCAAACAGCTCCATTTGTTCAGGCACACTTCACTGTGGAACTAGGAATGCCGTCTGTGCACCTGCCCACAGGTCGATAAAGACAGTAAGAGTCTTGCAGGTGGATTTGCACAGGCAACATGGATGTGCTCGACTTCTGGCCAAGTTAGCCCCCTTCTTGGCAAGAACAACCAGTGCAAGGCCAGCTTCTGTCAGAGCTGTGCTACGTGTACAGAAAGGTCCAAGTCGCTGTTCTGAGAGGTGCCAGGAGGTAAGGCAGGAACCAGGACAGTGAGTCTGTGACAGGCTTTAATATCGTGCTAGGAATATTAACAAAATGCAATCAGTTTCCGCCACAGATCATAAAAAAACCCAAAAATGCAGTAAAACCAAAGTTGTTACTCATTTAATTAATAACCATCTGGTTAGCTCTCAAATCAGAATTACTACAAGGGAATTAGGAGCTGTTTGCTATATGCAAACTTTTTCCTTTGAGTTTTACCTTTCTCCCACAAGACTTTGATGGGAGTCTTGAGAAGGGTCCATGAAGGAGAAGTTGTTTGGTTTGTTGAGCAGACAGGAGATCAAGGGCAAGCTGTCAGCCAGGCCCACAGCCCAGCAGTGCTGTAACAGAGAGAACGGAGAATGCAGAGAACCCTTCTGCATTGGTTCCATGAGATATTGAATGAGAAATTTACTGTTCACATAAAATACTCCTTGGGAAGCACAACAAGCAACACAACTCTTCCTAAGTGTGTGTTGAAACTCTGTAGCTGAAACAATCAGAATAAAAACATTAAATAATCATTGTTACTCTTGCTATACATTGTAGTGGAATGTTAATGCAGCACCAATACAAAATTCGATGCATGGCTATCTAACCCTGCACGCTGTGCTTGGGTACCAACAGAGATTACAAAGGTTTAGCATGAATCATGCCGTGGGAATGTGTCAGTCAGTGAAGCAGAACATGCCAGTTCAGAACAGTGCCTGTGGTACTGAACAGCCTCAGTTAAACACATTAACACATCACTGCAGGATTACAACTTCAAAACTTGATCTAAAAATTGTGCTTACCCTTGATTTAAGATTAAATATTATAAATGTTTGACATAATTTTAATAGAAATTACTTTCATGCTTTATCTTCAGCATTTCAAATATTTCAAGATGACTTTCGATGTTCATGTGTATACTGCTTAATATTTCTTAAATACTCCAATTCAGATACAAACATGTAAATGCTTTAGGATAAACCCTGCATTTCTGATCCAACTAAATTTTTTTCTGTGCCCTATACTTGTTTTCTATACTAAAAATCACTAACTACCTTGAATCATAAAGGTTTGCAAAAAGTCAAAGAATCCTTATTTCCTGTAAGGCAAAAATTTGCATACAAAGGTTTCTGGCTTTTTTGTTTATTTCAGAATGAGTAAAATTGCCTAATGAAATAATGATTTGTAAAGGAAAATGTTATAGTTCACCAAACAAAAGGAAATATTGCTAAGAATCTTTGATATAACACATCTGAATTGGAACTGCCACACAATCTTGCTACACTCTTTTCCATGATGTCCTTGCCACGATTAGTCAGGATAGTGGTTATGATCCCTACCTCAGGATCATTGGATTTTACCTGTAAATCAATGAGTTAAACATTGACATTCATGAGGCCCTCCCCTCGCCCCCGGCAGGAACACCTGTCTGCACAGAGCTGCTCTCGTGCTCTCGCTGTTTCCAGCAGAATCTGACATCTGGATTTGATTTGGGGGTCATGAGGCCTCTCTGCTGCACTGCTGAGCCATAGCAGGAGGGACACCCACAGGTATAAGGAACAATATTAGTGCGTCTTAATTAGCACATAATTGATGTTGATACGACAAAGAAACCATACCAAACAAAAGTTTAAAAAAAAATGTAATGATCAGTTTTTTCCAAAGCCAGAAGAGGAAATTCTGTCAATCTGGGCACAAGAGCAAGGTTTAGTTCTGGACCTCTAAAATTAGCATAGAATCCCTGTAGCTCCTGGGGTGTGAGAAACTCTCCTGCCACCATGAACAAGATCATGGAATATGCTGCATTGGAAGGTACCCTCAGGGATCATTGAGTCCAACTCCCAGCCCTGCACAGGACACTCCAAAATCTCCCCTGGGCCTGAGAGCATTGTCCAAACGCTTCTTGAATTCTGTCAGGCTGGTGCTGTGACCACTGCCCTGAGGAGTCTGTTCAGTGCCCAAACTTTCCTCTGGGGAAAGAACCTTTTCCTAATATCCAACCTAAACCTCCCCGTGACACAACTTCAGGTCATAATGTGCCATATAACGAGAGCTCCCAAAATCCTGGAGTGAAAATTCCGGTTCAGCCTCAAGGTAGTTGTGAGACTCTCGCTGACTTTAATGAGATTTTACTGATAATGTTTGATATGTAAATAGTGCCCAGGGACTTGCTAGACTTTACTGTTTAGGTTTATTTTCATCAACCTACAGTCCTCCAAAGACTACTCTATATTCTTGCTATCCTGCTCCCCAAATCCTCGTGAGACTCACAGAGAGTCATTCCAGTGAGGAATGCAATACACCTGCACAGATCCAGGGCTTTGACGGCCTGACAGACCCGAGATAACGGCAAGCGAAGCGCCCACATCTCGGAGAGAACTCCTGAGAACACATTAATCAAGAACACCAAAGGTTCTGCTCGGTGCTGCTCCTGCTCCAGAGATCTGCCCGCTGTGCCAGTTTGCAGCAGGCTCTTGTGGCTCACACGGATGTGCCAGGTCAGCCCCAGGGCACCAATTCCTGCTCAGAAAGCTCCACTCCCCCACGTCACAGCACACACCTACATCCAGTGACTGCACACAGACAAAACTAAAAGATGTTCCTTATTTCCTCCCTGCATTTTCAGCCGCCTGTAGTTCCCTACACTACGGAAAACTAAAGTAACAAATTGTCAAAATGAAAACTTCATGTGTGAGAAGAAGCAATAAACCAGATTAATTTCTGGGTTTATAAGCCCAAGATTAATCATGAATGAATATAATTAAGAACACCCAAATTACTCTTCACTAATGTCTTGCTTTCCACACTTACTCAGCTTCAAACAACAGCCCTCTCATGTACATTTTATATTAAAATCTTGTAAAGCTTCTACAGATGTTTTGAAAATTCTTTTTTTTTTAAAAAGAGAAAATTATTTACCTTAAATTAACTGGAAGCCTTTAAGACCAACTCTTCTTAGTCTGAACGTGCAGATTTTCACCTACTAATGCAATTAAGTACGTGCTTAACCTTTGAAAGAGTGAAATGTGACTGTATTTGTGGTTTGTATTATCCATGGACAATCTGACGGTCTGGAATCCCACAAAGTTGTGTTACTCAATGATTTATGTTTAGTTTGACTCCATCTCTGAGGAGAAGAAAGGTTTTTTCCTTCATTTGACAAATATCCCAGGGTCTCGAACCATATGAACTTTTCCGAAATTGTATTTTTGAGAAAAAGTTACTCTTCCTCACATATAAAAATCTTTCTATGTCAAAAATTTCTCCATCATTTGAATATTTTTATAATAGAAATGTATTTTTGAGAGAAGAGTGCATTATGAGCATTACAAAACCGTTAAAACTGTTTAAGTTATATATTCTAATTAGTTTGGCAGAGCTAATACAAATTATGTTTACAGACTAACAATAATAAAATTGAAGTACTAGTTAAATATGTAAAATAATTAAAGGAATCATTTTTAGCCTGGCATAATTAGCTAATCCACTTTACAAGCACTTATTAAAACGAATTTACATGTTATATTCCATAGGTAGTTACACAATAGTGTTTATACAGGAAAAATATAATGAACCAAACTCTTTGTATCCAGCTCTCCACAATTAAAACGAAGACTCCCCAAGTAATATCAATCTAGGAGAGACTAATTAAGTTTGGTTTGATAACCATTCATTTCTTCTATTGCCTCTGAGCAAATTGTTTATTAGAGAAAGTTATTTTACACAAATCAAATCAAACTGGGTAAACCATTATATTTGAGAGAAACCTTAGCCATCAGTCAATTAATCCATCATTTTCTCCAGACACTTTTGTTTAACAAGCAGATCATATTATCAACAATTTAGATATCCTATGATTCAATTATGACAGAAAATTTATTGACAGCTTCTCTAATACTTTTGTTATGAATAAATATTAAATGTTCTCCACTTTTGATGAGCAAACCAAATGCAATCATGTGTTAAATGTAATCGTCAAAACCTGAGTGATACTTCCAAATGAAATGTTTTCAAGAATATTTTAAACCAAAAGTTTATATTATTAAAAAGAGAAATCAAACATACCTCACAATTTATGAGAAATTAGCAAATTACCTGATTTCCACTGACTAAATGAAAACACATAAATATAAATATGCAACCAAATATGCATTAAGAGATTTAACACAAATAAAAATGAGTGGCTTCATGCAGCACTCTAGAATACATAAGACATTATTATGTAAAAATGATATCAACACTTCATAAAGTTAGAGGCACTTTCTGCAACTGCATGAAAGATCTACCTAAAAGTTAATAGAAATGCATACTTCAAACCTAACAAATGAACATATTTGCTCTAATCATGTCTATTAAAAACGCAGTTGGTGAGATGTTTATAATTACAGCTGTCTTAAACTCAAGAAAAGAACATTGCCTAACAATGATTACTCCAGAATACTCAAATCTCCTGACAGACATCTCTCTTTGAAGAAATCAGACCCTGACTCATTCAGCACTGAAACCAATTCCTGATGAAAGGACAATGGGGAAGCTCTATCCAAACCAACGCCATTGCGGAGATAATGGAATCACACGAACATCTATGGATGCATTACACCATCATTATTACTTCAAAGGATTTTTCCTTGAGCCAAGGAAGTTGCTTTTCTACCGAGGGGAGCTGTAGGAGGGTTTCCAGCTGCAGTAGGACTCACTGCTGAGCCGTGAGCCCACGAGAGAGGCGCTCACAGGAAACTCAGACAAAAGCTCTTCGAGTTTTCCAGGTCTGACACATTCTACCCACCCAAAGCAGGATTTTGTGTCTACATTGCATATCAGCAATATGTTTTGACCATTTCTCAACCTGGAATGCTCTTATTGGATATATCCTAGTTAAAAATACATTAATACATGTGTATTGTCAAGCATCTATAAAAAACAACAAAACAATCATTTCCTCCCGTCCTTACCTCCTATCTGGACTGGTGCATAATGATGTGTTGTGGTTTACAGACATCGCCTCTACTCTCAGAACTGAAATGAAACTGTGAATTCATGCCAAATGGAAGCCAAAGAAAGGTCAAACGTACTTTATTAAAAAGCATGTATTTCCAAAACCCCTGGCAAAAGTGAACGCACATCACGTTGCTCACTGCCTCTCAGTAATTGCATACTCTACCCTGATGGTTTCACTAGTCCCCATCAAGAACTCCAGAAGCTTTCACGCAAAAATATGGAATACCACTATTATTAAAACTGGAATTGTCAGGTACATAGCAGTACATCAACTTACAGCAATTTTTTTTTTCCAGAACTCAACAGGATTCTTCATGTATTTAAATGTTTCTACTGCCACGTAAAGTCCTGATGCATCACTGCTGCAGCACACTTTTATAGAGCATGGGCTTCTCAATTTTTTTATGGCAGCAGCTGCTCAGCCGTGATGCATGCAACAGGAAGAACTTTGTAAGTTCTTTCAATGTGAACTCCCAAATTCATATCTGTTCTTTAACTGGAAACTTATAATCAAAGTTACAAAGAAAGTTCTGAAGTGAGTGAATGTGTTTTAAAAATTCCTTTATGACAGCTGTAGACACACCTGAGAAAAACAGTACAGTAGAAATAAATGAGTAAAGAAGAATTATCAACCCATATGTTTTTTCACAGGACAGCCGCATCCGCAGCAGCTCCCTCCCTGGCAACTCTGCAGGCAGGGGCAAAAGCCAGTCCTGACGTGGAGAGACAGTGAACCCCATGCAGACACACAGCAATGGCAGTGCAGGACAGAAATGCACAATAACCTTTTCAGCTGCAGAGGGGTTTTACAGCAGCTTAAATGGACCGTGAACCTCTACTGTCAAACTTCACCAAGTGTGAGTCCTGGAGCTGTGACATCTTCATCGATTCCCCTCCCAACAGCTCCCGTGTCTACTACAGATGCCTTTTGAGCAGAAAGTTAGCTTTTTAGTCAAATGAGACCCTTCCCAGTCGCAGAACCTTTGCAGTGCCAGGCCCACACCGTGTCCATGCAGCTCTTACTTAAGGATCTCTGTCTCTGTGTGTGCTCATTTACAACACGCATGGACAGAGATTCCAACCACATCTATGTTACAGCTTGGAAAGTGCTGGATACAACTCCCTCATTGCAGCGATGATGGGGAAGGATTCTCCTAGAAACAGCAAGGTCTTCGTGTACAAGACCCCAGTCATTACTGTGTCAGCAGACTAACAATCACTTGAGTTTACCAGAAAGTACAGAGATAATCTCGATTTTTACCTGCAGTAAAATATATCAACACTTTTAGAAGAAGAAAATCATGAAGATTCTCTTCAGTCTCAAAGCAGAATATGGCTTAATGGACACACAGATCTTACTAGTGGCAAAGAAAATGCACTTACATTTCAAAGGACAAGCCTTCCTCAGAAGGGGAAGACAACAACTGGCTTCAGTTGGGTTGTCAGCGCAGGAGAGGCGACCAAGCAGGAACACTTTGATGATATGGAAGGCCAGAGGTGGAATTGAAAGAGCACATGAAGAAAAGCCTTGCTGTAAAAGAGGAACTTAAGCAGAGCTAAGAGCATTTTGTCTTTTCACTCCTCCTCATGTTGTGGGTATGACAGAGTGGGGTGTGAGAACAGCCCCCCTGTTCTCCTGTGGGACTGTAACAGCAGAGGTGCTGCCACAAACCGTGCTGGGGAGAGCAGCAACACATGCAAAATGCCAGGAGTTCAAAGGCTACTCAAATGTTCCCTCTTTAACAACAAACATTCATAATGAAAATGTTGTAACACCTGTGAGGTCACACAGACATAAAAACATTCACAACTTTACAGGAACTTCCCACTGCTGGGGAAACAAAAAACCAAAACACACCCCAAACTAAAGAAAACATTTATCTCCTTACTGGTTATTCACACTTGCTAAATCTAACTTGCAATAAAAATGGGTCATGAATCCCAACTGAGTGATTAGCAGGTTAAGTATCTTTATTCAAAAAAACTTAGGTGAAAGCCTTATAATCTCAATCATCTCCAGAATGTACCTGGGCTTTACTGTTAGAACAACTGGATTTTGACAATGCTAAAACCAGAACTAGCTTTCACGAAAAAGAGAAATCAAGCACCTGTGTGTACTAAGAAAGCCCTGAGTAAATCTGTATCTGACTTTGGCTCTCTGCTCAAATATGGGGTTGACAGAGCTAGTTGGAGTATACTTCAAAACGGTTAAATACCTACATGAACAATTGCACTAACATTTAAATACACTTACTCATTCTGTCCTGGAGCTTTTATCCAAAGAAACTCTATACAAAAGCCTCAACACTCATTTATAACTAAGCATTCTGACAGACTATTTTTCAAATACAACGTCCAACTCAAGAGAACTGGAAATAATAACAAATATTTGTTCTCAAGCACACTTTATACTTTGCATGATAGAGAGTATTAGCACTGCCCAGTGAAGTGAATTTTATGCCTATATTTAAAAATAATTCCTCCACAAGAAATATGTTAGATGTCTATGTTAAATAACAGTTCCTAGAATCAACACAGGTACTGCCACTGGAAAGAGCTGGGAGCATACAACTGAGCCCCTGAGTTCCCAGCCAAGGTATAGGAGGGTAAACTTGATTTGTCATCACTCAGCAGCCAATCATTCAAGCTTTGTAATGAAAGAATACTCCCAGAGAGTGAATCCCATCCCCAGGCCGCACAGGGGTATCCAGCCACATACACTCTGGTTTTCTTTCCTGCTTGTAAGGGTCCAGCCTTTCACTGGGCACTTGTCCAGAGTGATGTCTCACAAATCATCATCACATTTCCACGGTGACTGATGCCACCGCTTGGTAAAGCCACGAATGTTATTATAGCCCACCTCAGATACATACACCAGTAGTTTGGTACCTGAACACAAGCAAGGCTTGTAGGTGCTACTGAAACACAGGTCCCTGATGATGGTAATAACCTGGAACCCCTTCAGAAACTCTGAATGTTTCCATGACTCCTCAGGCTGATGGACTCCCCAGCCTCGTCAGAATAAATCCTGTTAGGGCACGTCTTAAATTCTATGCACAAAAATCCTCACCAAACCAAATTAAACCAAAAAATCCCTCAAGGATGAGTGATTTCATGTCACTCCAGTTTCACCAAAGGCAAATATCATGGGGATTCATCGTGAAAGAAGCAGGAGAATATCAGGGCAAGCAAATGGGGAGAGAAAGCTGTGAGCAGGGATGTGGGAACAGAGGTGGGAGACAGAAAGTTCATCAGTGGGCTCAAGAGACAGAACTGCCCTTGGAGCTGCAGGGCTCTTTCCATTGAGTCTTGGGGACTAACACTGGGCGACTACAGGCCTCACTCCAAAATTTAGAAAATTGAAGTAATTTAATTTTCTAAAATAAATATTTTTCTGCAGCTGGAGTAAGTAACACCTTGAATATACCCTGTGCATACAGGTGTTGTACTGTAAAGCCCCTGCTTCTGTCACAAGAGACTGCTAAATTGCCCAAGTCCAAATTCAGCGTGTCCTCTCATCTTTTCAAATGAAGGTATCATAAATCCTTTCACAATAGCTCCCAAAACTCCTAATGTATATTTTGTGTGTTTGGAGAACTTAAATCACATTTAACAGTTGACGTCTGTTGATACAGTTTCTCTTTCCTGCCTCTGTCCAGCACAAAACCAATGCGTGCAGAGCTACGGATGTGCTCTCACCCACCCCAGCACCTCGACAACCACACCATTCCCTCCAAAGCTGTAAATCTACCTTTGTGTTTGAAAGGTGCAGAGCAGTTCCTGTGTTTTAAATGCTTAAGTATAAAACAAGGCCCATGTGGAACAAAAATGTGTATGATTCATGAAATAAGGAAACAGTAACTTGATCATAACAAATATATTTGACCTTTAAAGCAGTAACAACAAACATTAAAAACACTCAAGCTTTCCTTTGCTGCCAAGTTTATTTTCCTCATAAGTTGTGCCCCATTATGCTACAATAATCCTTCATTATTCCAGTCCAATAATGCACAGTCTATCGTCTACCTATAGTTGTCTGGTGTCTATTTAGTTTTATAGCAAGCAAGCAATTTGAGAATATGGTAATAAAGCCTCAATCACAGTAATGATGTATGATGGGCTGTAATTTCTGTGTGCTAATGGTTTACAAACAGTATCCCAATGATGACGGGAATCTCATTGATTCATTATATGAGTGCAATAATACCAAAATAACTTACTATAGATCACTGTTTACTCATGCACATACTGATAACAACCTCTATATATTTCTATATACAGATATATAGAAATAAAATTAGTATTAGTCTTTCCACATAAAAGTTCACATGGCACAAAACATTCTGTGTTGAGTTCCCTAAATCAATGCTTAAAGTTGAAATTACTGCATTGAACGGGTTCTTTGAAAAGCAACCCATTGATTTTAATCTGCTTGAAGCAATCAATTACTCCCTGTCCTCTTTATTCCAAACTGTAATGAAAACTAAACTGCGTTGTCTTGAAAACTAAATGTGAAGATGATCATAAACAGAATTTAAACTCCATGGATTATTCATATCTACCCATTTAGATTTGCCATTTCCATTATGAGTACATTTGCCATGAGCATTTAATGGACATCTAAAAGGGAATTCATTAAAGCAGGAGCTGTTGGCAGCACTTATGGGCTTCAGACTGCTTTATGTTTGCCTTTAATAGCTCACTATTATAAAAGTGATATATTGTGTTCATCCCATTAGTAGTTTGCAGAAAGGTCTGTAAGACATAACAAATCCTTTTGAGTATTGTCAGAATCAAAACTAAATCACAGGGTATTTTTTTTAAGCGGCATATTATGACCCCAACAAGGTATCATTTTTGGTCGTCTAAATTTTGATGATCTTAGCCAAGCTAGAATTTAATGGCCCTATAGATAGTTGGTTCTTTTTCTTAATGAAACACACGTGATTTATTAATGCTGTCTCAAATGCACATATTTTTAAAAATCTGTCATAACTATTAAGGTTAAGCATGCTTAAAAATGAAACATGTATTTCTCAAAAACATCTTCTCCCTTGTTTTGGGCCAAAGTGGTGTCACTGCAAGCAGGAAGCTTAATGCCACCAACGTGTGTGTGGAAACTCTGCAGCGCAAGCAGCATCCACCACCGGCTTCCCCTCCCTCTGGTCCCCCAGAGGTGAACAAGAGGGATGTATTTGCACAAGGATTTGCTTACTGGCACAGGAGGAGAGCAAAAGGCAAACTAAAACAAAGTTGAACTGCAGAAAGTAATCCAAGGTTGGCAATAGAAGCGCCTCCCCATCAGCCCCACTTGACAGGTTTGTGCACCTCTAGAAGTAACTTCGTATCATTCACCATCTGAATATTCACGGTGGCAGCCTGAAATTGTTACTGCCATTAAACCTTTATACACTACCAAACAAACAGGTATTTGATTATTCAGGGCAAGTTCAGCAGAAGCACTCCCACCCCAGTCCATAGCACAGCACAGTCCTGCTCGCTTCCTTGTGCTCCCTCTGCTGACCCCCTGCCTCTCACACAGCCCGTACTTCCCAACAGATGGGACTGCTTTATTTATTTATTTGTGAAGGAAACAGTGGATTTCACAACATGTACAATTAAAGCTAAGTCCTTAAAAAGGATCACCACAAAGTGATGGACAGCTCCCATGCCATGTTCATCACTCACTTTTTTGTAAGGTCAAAACCAACTGACCTTGAGGTCACAAAGAGTGGAAGTCTGACTTTATCTACTCAATTATCACCTTTGTTTCACATTTAAGAATAGAAATCATCAGTGCATAAAGCTACCTGGGGAGATTACTGCTTGGTTAAAGCATTTTCTAAGGGAAAAAAAATTCAGTGAACTGAAGTTGGTGCTGTGAAACAGCTCCTGTCTAAGAGCACTGCCAGACAAATACATACTCCCCTTTATAAATCTAAACTGACAACACTATTCTAAAGGAAAATCTAGAAGATCATCTAGAGGACTTTTTTTGTAATACACTAGCTGCTGGTAACTAAATTCAATTCTTAACTCATTTTGAAGAAGAGGCTAAACAACTGGTCAGGTAAAATCACATAACCCCCCTTTCAGCAGTGCTGGTCAGTGCTCACCACAATCCCAGGACCCAAACAGCACGGTGGATAACTCACCCAGAATCAACAAAAACTTTCTAACCTCCTGAGATTCTACTGGATTGCTCTTTTTTTGACAAATGTACTTATGATGTATCATTTTGCATTTTTTTCTCTTTGAGTTAAACAACTATGCAATAAGCAATCTCATAATTAAGTTTAGCTTGAATCATAAAAATTGCTGTAGTCTAATATTAAAGAATTATTCACTCTGCTCTGAACTCTGATGGTTAATTTACTTACTGCAAGGTCTGTTAAATTAATTCATTAAGCTACTTAAATAATGAGGACACAAGGCCAATGCACAGCAAAAAAACCAATATATTTTAGATGAGTAAGTCATAAGTTAGCTGAGTTTCTGGGGTTGTTTTTGCCCCAAGATTCCCTATTTGCTACTTATTCCTTCTTGCTAAGTTGGTTTGGGATATGCAGCACAAGTGAAAAGGTCCAGCAGTCAGAGGTTACTCAAAGGAGAGAATCTGTTTGAGGTGAAATAAGTGAATTTTAAAACAAAGAACATAATCAACATAAAAAATACAAACAATCTAATAAATACAAAGTCATATCTAGTGATGTGGGCAGCAAACATAAGTGGTGTCACTACAGCCAAGTCCAGCCCTCAAAGACAGAGCAGGGGCTGGTAACCCACAAAGCAGACGCACGAGAAACCTGAATTCAAAACAACCGTTGTAAAGCAGAAAGAGGAATTATATTAGGTATCTCTTAGGCATATCTGTACCAGAAGAAAATCACTAAGCAATGTAATAGTTCTTCTGTCCAAGAAAAATTTGAAATGCACTTACATTCAAAATAAGATGTAAAATGCTGAAAGACTGATTCTCTTAACATTTACTCCCAAACACCATTCCCTAAATATCCATTACTGGGTCAGGTAACCAAATTAACCAAAGTGGTGGCTATCACTCACATGCGAAGGAAATGCAACAGAAAATTAATTTACACAAGCACTTAAAAGTCAATTACTACCACCCATATTTTGCATATAAAACAAAATGTAGAAAAAGGTCACTTCATTACATATCCAAACATCTCCACATGTGTGGAATTACTTACAGGTGGCTTAGACTAGTTTTGCAAATGAACTATCCATCTAATTTCATGGGCAATTTCATGTTCTTCTGTCAGCAGAAACATTAGAATTTTTCAGAAAGCAAATCAATGCACAAACTCAACCTCGTTCCTCTTTAAAACACGCTTGTGATATTATTAGGAAAGTCTTTTCCTTGTTGTCTTTTAAGCATGCAACAGGTTTTTATGTAGTTAAATTGCTGTACTAAATTGTCTGAAATGTAACTCCGAGAAAAATGAATCCTGTCTGCAGCATTTTGTACCACTGCACCACTATTTTATCAGCATTTTGTTGTCACCACAGCTTCTCTCTCCTCCTGCCACCAGCTCAGTTCATTCTGGGCATTTGCTATTTGAAAAATTCTCACATCACGAATTATATTCACATCCAAATAACTCAATAATATATATGCCAAACACCTAAATCATCAATAATTTGGAGTGGAAGTAGGATTAGATTTTAAGTCCGCAAGTGATGGAATCAATTTTGAAATGTTTAAATATTAGTTTACAAATATTGCTTATAGCTTAATAGCATCATAGAGGTAACTTCACACAGATATTGGCTCTAGACAGTAATTATATCCTCAGCCTAATGTTGCAGTTAATGGACGTACACATTTCAGTGATAATTGCAATCCCTGAACATGATAATGTGCCTTTATTAGCAGCTACAAAATAAAGCTCAGCTACAGTCAACTGAAGAACTGAACTATGTTTATAATTTATTTTTAGTACTGCCCAATTCGCATTTAAAATTCTAAAATAAAATAGCACGACACTTAAACCAGTGCTATAATTGCAACCATGTGATTAAAGAATATCTCTAGAATGATTCATGCACATTTTAGTTGTCATGAGCAAGGAGTCGAAAGGTAACGAGTTAGTGAGACAAAGGTGTAAGTGTCAGAGCAGCAAACACCCTGCACTTCAGAGGGGAAAAAAAAAGAAAAGGAGGTTTTAAGGACTTAAATATTTTAAACAGCATTGTAAGAAATATAGGAAGTCAGGAGTATATCATGTAAAATCTGAGAAAAGAGAAAGCACAACAAAAATTCCCCAAGCAAGTGCAGAAGGGAATGTGCTGTACAGTCCAGGAAGAAAAGCATCAATTCACACATAAAACAACCATGTAAAAATGATGCAATTGAGGACATGTAAAACGAAGAATACCTTAAAACTCAACATAATGAGGAACCCAGTGTTTGCGATTCCACAAAGTTCTGAGTGTTTGCCTCTATGTCCTGATGGTGCATTTGTGTATAGAATTTCCAAGTAATGGAGAAATTCAATAAAGAAATTTCCAAAAACAGTTAAAGGATGGGCACTATGATTTAAAGTTTGCCAAGACTTCGTTGCTAAGTACTGCTGGCCAATCCCATGAACTATAATGTCACAGATTCTAGCTCACATTGTTTACTGTTGTCATTTTTTAAATTTAAAAACAGAAAAGAAAAAAATTCTCCACAAAGTACTTAAAGAATCCTCCAAAATATTAGATTTCTTCAAAGGAAATCCAATTATTTTTCACATGAAGCAAGATGGTTGTCAGTGCAAGCCACAACCCAGAATTGAAAATAACTACACAATTTTATACGCACTGGCACAATTTACTCAGCTTGTCCAATCTTTAGGCAATTAAATAAGTTCAACTATTAGTTCAGGAATATTTGCTGAAAGTTCTTTCTGCTCATGGCAGGATAGGAAATGTGATAAAAAACACGAAAGGAGGTCTGCCTGGTAACATTGACTTGAATAAATCTTCTGTAGCTCCTAAACTCGCTGGAAATTGGCAAGCCAGTCAAGAGGTCAGAGCCTCAAAGAGGAGGGAACCAAAGGAATTCAAATATACATGAAGCAACATTTTTTCTGAGGTTGAGAATAAAAAAAACCCTTAATTTTTCCAAAACCCCCTGATGATTCTAAGCACTAAGCTGCTGCCAAAACACCCAACTGGCATCTCCAATCCCTCAAAAAGGTCCCACACTTAAAAGTTTGAGCGCAGATTTGATTAGTTCTGGGGCTGTCTCCATGCTGGAAACAGATGTTTCATTTGAGAAACACTAAATGTTTTTATCTCATTTTTGCTCTTCCAAGGTTTAGAAACATTCTTTGTTCTTTAAAGCTATGACTAAAACCACCTGGAAATTACTTGTCAAATAATTCAACTGCATTTGTCCATTTAATTTTACAGACTGAATTTGGACTGTACTGAATTCCAGGTGTATGGAACACGCTCAAAATCTTTTTGAATTGTAAGTTGGTATCCTGCAACATCTAAATTTCTACAGGTAAGAACATCACTTGCTCCAATTTACGGCTAAAAATGTTTAAAAGGAAAAGTTCACAAAAAGTCACTAATAAGATTCTGAAGATGTTTGTACAATTTCTACTTGTTTGGAAATAACCTGCCATCTTTGGTCAATGCTATCTGCTTATTTTGACATCTGCACTAGCAATTACCCTGAATTTAATTCAGCATGTGCAGGTAAATGAATCTGGATTTTTTATGACCAGCACTACTCAGTGCTTGCCTCCCATCACTGAGCTGGAAAAGCACAAACCTGTTGTGTCTGACAAGCCACACTCGGTTGTGCTTCGGCCGTTCCTTCCCTGCACACTCCTCCAGAGCAAAGGAATTGTGCTGCTGGAGCTTTCCATCAGCACCACATAGATCCCACACCCATCCAAGCCAATCCCTACTTTCTTTTCCTGTATAAACAGGGAGATTGGATGAGAACAGTGTGGGAGCTACGAAACAGAGTAAAAAGAGATTTGGCCCAGTGAAAGGAAAAATACTAGTGACAATATTTTTCTTGTGAAACAACGGTTTTTTAGTTTTCCTAGAATATGTCACAGAAGTAAGTTGTGTCCAACTCTCACTGTGATATTTCCTTAACAAACTCTAAATGTTAAACTTAAATGAGAGGCATTTCATGCAATCTGAAATATATTCAGTTCAATTAAAAATAATTGATGCATAGTGAAATAATTCTTCCCAAAGCTGCTGTAAGATCTTCAAAAAATAAAGCTACTTAATAATTTTCATCTCCTACAGGCTAGAGAGAAGCATTATTGCATATTAAAAATTGGAGTGTGGTTTTCCCAGAGGTAAAAGAAAGTTATTAAAACAACCTATTTATTGTTGATATAACTATCCATTTGTGCTACACAAAAAGTAACAATTTCAGTACATTAAAAGAAAAGCTAATTAAGGCATAATTAGTATTTTCTGTGTTTTGATAATTAAGGGTTAGTTGGCTATTTCTTTTCAAATTTCTGTTTGAGGTAACCCCAACCATGTCTTTAATGAGCAGCTAACACTATTGAATCCCTGATGGCTGAGGAGTTTAGTGACCACTACTACATTACTTTCATTTATCACTGCCTCTTTACGTATAAATTAAAGTAGCCCTGTAGCTATGTTGATCTACTTTATATCAATTTCTTCATCCATATCAGCTGAATATGTATGGCATTAACCTCATTTACTAGTTTGGAAAAGCTGAATTAAAATAAGATCTAATTTCTAGTGCACAGAACAATTTCAAAACTGCCTGCTAATTCCCAGCACCTGTCAGTGTTGGGATCGTCACCTCGTGATAATGAAATAAAACAGTGTATGTATTTTACAGCCAGGAAAGCATAATCATTCATAAGGGTTAACATATCATTAATCATGGAGATGCCAGGGCCCAGAGCCTTTGATAAGCCCCTCACAGCTCAACCCCTCCACCTGCAAGGATCCCACTGAAGGCAGTGGGACTGCTACAGATCTCTGGTCTCGTATTGCACAGGAGAAAAGTGGTCACATGCTGCACAACAAAGTGTATTTCTCTTTTTTGCTAGGTCATGCTTCTGTGTCTGTGGGCAATGTAATCAAAGAAATATACATATACTGAGGAAATCTCAAAGTAACAAGTCCAGAGAAGAGCCGTTCCAGGTGAGAGGACAAGCCTGTGTTCAGTGGTTAGGTGACCCCTGGCTATACACACCTCTGGCTTTCAGCTACTGCAAACACCATCCAGCAAGAAAACGGTATTTTTCTCCTCCCCTCTAACGCACTGTAGTCTGAATTCTAAACCCTCGAGATAATTTTTCATGACAATGCAGATCTGCCAAGCCTATAATTTAAAAGCTTTAAAAACAAGGATGCAATCCTAAAGGTTAACACAGCTCTTTGTACTGACCACATAAGCAAACAAAACACACGCAGTGCTCAGTAAGAAACGCCCTCTGCATCCTCCCAGCCCCACTTTATAATCATGCTTCAACTTGTAATGGGAGAGGCTCTTTATAAGCAATTGATGCATACTCCTACTTCCTTCTTCCCTCTCCCCTGCCCTGGATTGAAACCCAGCCCAGACTCCCCGACTGTGTGACCAACAACCCTGCGGCGCCAGGTGACGGCTGCATCTCTCCCGTGCCCCTGGGGCTGCTCCCCACGGACACTGCAGCCCGAATTCCCACTGCCGGGAGCCCGCCTCTGCTCCCTGTCGCTGCTGCTTAAAGCTAGGGCAAAACTAAAGCATGGCTTGCCGGAACACCCCATTGCCAGAGCTCTTCACTTCCAGAGGGCTCCCTCAAAGTGCAGCCACCTGCATTGGTGGGACGCGCTAACCACCCCAGCACTTCCCCGAACTCATTCAGGGCTGCCGCTGGATGGGAAAGATCCGAGCAGGGAACCATTAATTGCTTCACAGTAAAGAGCTTGCCTAAATGCATTTTAATAAAAAAATTCCTTTTAACAGACAAAACCAGCACCGCCCTTGCACACGCAGCTATTCTGGTTGAGATTACGGTGACATCCAGCGATGGCTGAGCTCGTCCCGGCTGAGCTCGTCCCAGCTCATCCTGCGGGCTGAGCTCCGGTCCAACAGCGCCGCACGCTGGGCTCGGCACACGCGGCCGGGCACGGCACCGCAGCGGCACCGAGCCACCCGCACCCGGTCTGCGCCTGACCGACAGGAACCCCTCACGCGTTCCTTTCTCACTGGATCGTCCGCTAAATAATTCTGTTTCCAATCACAAAATATTTAACGACTGAAAGCATTCCCCCCAAAAAATAAGATGCAAAGGAACTAACAATAAAAAGAAGTTTCTGTCTCTACGCATATATTTTTCAAGAACACACTTCTAGAATAACTCTTAACACAACCGCAAGGGAGAAGTCTTCAATTAAAGCTATCTTTTGTTACAATTCGTAACAATTTTTTGTTAACCGTTTCAGGTTAACGATTCTAAGTGAACTTAGACCATTTTAGTAACAACCTTTGCTCAGCTGCATCTTCTTTAGTACATTTATTGGCAAGACATACCAGTTTTATTCACCCGTGGCAATAGCTAACGGCCAATTAGGGACAGTCACAGCCAAATCCCACGGGCTGCCACTCCAGCCTCTCGCAGGAGAGCTGGGAATAGCTGTACATTGAACCACTCCAGGGAAGGCTACAAACCCCTTCTGCTGCTTTTTCCCCCCTCCAAGGGCAATGTCTGATGCACTTGGCAGCAGGAAAAGGTCCCAGCTAACAAGTCTTGCAAGGTAAGAACTTGTATGGAACTCATGAAGGACTTGCTCATAAAGTGACAACTCTGCTCTGCCCCACAAGAAGATCCTCACATTCTCAGCACCTCCAACTTTTCTTGGGCAGCACTCGCCAGTACCCCCTTACTGGTACAGTTAAAAATCTTTCCTTAAGTCCTTGCTACAAATTAAGCCCATTTCACTCCATCTTTCCTTTGAAGGGCACTGAAAACATTTGATCAGCTTGTCTAAAACAACTCGAATTTCTAAAACATCCTTGATTTTTGTCCCACTCCAGTATCCTATGTGCTAAACCAAACCAAAGCAACATCTACATCTCATTTGTGCTGTCCTACTCTCCCATTTATCTACAGTTTTCTCGAAGTGTGGTGCCCAAATTTGGACACATTATTCCAGTTGAACCCCAATCAGAGCTAAATATTCAAAATGGAGTGAGAAAATCCAGCACCTGACACAATATTCCTGCTACTTCAGCCACGAAGATGATGTATTTTTCTCATGTGCTAAACAAACACATACTGCAGATTTACCCCTGCTCACGGTCCACAGCAGTTCCTGAAATAACACTGCTGTTCAAAGAGGTCCCAGGGACAGTTCTAAGAGGGAATTTTCATTGCTAAGGATGGTGTTTCACCAGCATTTAAAACTTTCAGGTCATTTCTCCAGCTTATGAAGGTCTTTCTGTATTCAAAGCCTGTCCTTTGAGATAATTTCCTCCCGGTCCAGTGTCACTTGGAAATACAAATACATATATATTTGCAATGCATGTTGCAGAGGAACAGTCTCAGTCCAAGCAGTGATGTTTTGGCTAATAAACACCGTGTTTGCTGGTGTCAGTGCACATCACACTGCTCACAGCAGCGGCCAACAGTGGCACTACAACAACCTACAGCTGCCACTCAGAGCACTTGGGCTGCAACTTCACAAAAGCTGCTGCAGTGCTTCTCCAGACAACTCACTTCCTACTACCCTGCCAGCATCCAAACCAGCAATATGCCACAAAACAATGACCCTATGAAAACTAAGTCATGCCAGCATTAAAATAAAATATGTACTGATAGACAATTGATAGACAAATATTAACAACTCTGTACAGTACCAGAGAATCCAGTCCAGTGTTCAACAGAAATTTAATATATATACATCCATTCAAAGGTCTGTCTGTTCCAAAAGATGGTATCTTGGTGCATTATTTCTGTACCAGGATGGTTATGGTACTAAAAGGGTATTACAGCATCATGGAAGAAATCTCCAAGGTTTTGCTACCCTTCCTCAGACAGTAAGACCCAGTGGGTGGGTTAATAAGAATGCATTCCTTTACCTAGGCAATTCTCTTTCTCTGTAATGAGTTTGCTTTTATTACATGCACATGCTTAAGAATATGAGTTAATTACTGAACAAAAGTTGTATATTTATATAGAAGACTTGTCCTACATTTTCATTAGACTCTTCACCATTCTCTAACCATTTTCTGTTTGTCTGTATGCAAGCATACGAGCAAACAAAATCATTACAACATGGCTGAAGCATGCAAAATTTCCATTATCCATTCTGTAAATAAAACAATCCAAGCAATCCTGAATATTTATATAAATATGTATTAACTTAGTCATTTGATGTATGTCTGACTTTTCTGCTTCCAAGTGTGAGCCTGTCTATTGCATATTTGTAGATAGCTGCCAGCAAGGCCCTGTATGTGAGGATTTACAGCCGTGGGGGCAGCGTGCCATCTGCTGCTCTCCGAGCTGCTACAGCAGCACAGGCACGGCAGCCACCCCCGCGCTGCCTTCTGCTTCCTCTCAGCTGCAGAATGCACACAAACAGCTCGGCTTGCTTGATTAAAAATGTTTTAAAAAACACCAAAACAGGGAGCTCAGATGCCTCCACACAAAGCTTTTGTTAGAAGAACTGGCAAAATACTCTGCTCTGGACCATGGGAATCTGCCCGCGCAGATGAGAGGCCGCTGTACCAGGCCCTCTAGAACAAAACAAAAATTTAACTAAAGGATACTGGTAGGTAATGTAATCAAACCACGGGGGAAAAAAATCATTTTGAAAGTGTATTTGCAATGAAGTCTAGGGGTTGAGACTGGGGCTGGAATTTGGGAACATCCCTTGGATGGTCACACACCAGGAGAGCCTTGCAGAACTCGCCCCGTCCCAGCCTGGCTCCCTACGAGCACATGCCATAGGTAAAAGCAGTATATAAAATATGATATATCACCAGTTTGATTCATGACCACTGATGGGGCAGGGGAAAAACAGAAATAAACCAACACAAAACAGCTTTCTTAAATCCACCCTACAGCGTTTCCCCACGTCCTTTCAGTACAGGTTATTTCCTTCTGTTCCAAGTGCTCTCCAGTGCATCAGTTGGAAACATTAGCCAGCATTTTACTCAGTAATTAACCATTTAACCCTCCCCATGCAGTGCAATGGCAGAGCCAGGCTTGTGGTCATTCACAGCACATTGCTGAGCTGGTAACGGGTCAGTTCGGACATTTTTCATACTGATGATGGAGCTCCAGGTGACTAAACGCAAACAGTGCACTGCCCGTTCCTGCCTGCTGCTTCTCCCACACACAGATGCTTCTTTCAGCTCTCTCTTAAGGATGGACATAAAAAGGCCCTACACCAACCCCTGATAGCACTCTGTACATTGATGGGGCTTCTCCAGGCCCTCATCAGCATAAAAAGGGAAACAAAAACCCTCAACATCAGATAAAGAGAAAAGAGTAATTATAACGATACAATAAAAATAATATTACAAATAAAAGAATAAAAATAAAAATAAAAATATAAAAATAAAGAGAAATTACAGACCAGAATGACAACTACTGTAGAGCCACATTGCCTTTGAATTGCCATCAGTAGAGATTTTGCTCATGAAAATACCTGGAGCGCCAGTACGCTTTTACTGGGTACCTCCCGTTTCGTAGCATTAGAGAAGTCCACCATATTTTAAAACAACGAGTCAGCTTTGACAACTGAAAGGAACACGTTGCTTCGACGAAAAAGAAATTCAGTATAGTGTAAAACTTTCTTTTTAATATTAAGTGAGAAAGTTACATTCAATATTAAGTGAGCAGTACATTTCAAACCTGAAGAGGTAAAAATATTCTGGAGATTGGGACTGTCCACCAGAAAGCCAAGAAGGAGTGCTACACAAGTAGAACCAAACCTCAGTCACTGTCACAATTCTTGCTAAAGATTTGCTTGAGGCTCCAACAGAATTCTTTCTCAAGATCAATTGATCTCATCTTACTGACATTCTCTTTATAACATCTACATTACAACTGTCCCCTACAGTTAAGGTGAATTAACTGCTGCTTCTTCAAAAATGCATCTTACTTTTCCCTGTTCCATATTTAAAATGCAGAAAAGCCAAGTAGTGTGAGAAATACAGTGGAAACCACATAAATGAATAACTGTCAAAAGAACAGAACTATTAAAAGAATAAATCTTGTGTACCCAGCTGTGAAATATAACACAATATAGCAGAACCCAGCTAAATGTTTGAAGTAAAAAATTGAAATGCAAAGTAACCTTAAATTGTTTAATGAACATAGCTGTTAAAATATTAACTCCTTGCATGCCAAAACTCCAAAACAGACATGGTAGGAAGCCTGATCAGATGAACATCACATGAAGTGGTTCCCTCTCTCTCCATCCAGTCATTTTCCCCCAGCTGAGCTCAAGAGCTCTTATGGGTGAGATAAATCGGCAGGTTCATTTCTGCACAGACTGTTTGAGCTCAAATGTTGTGGTTTACAACAAGTATTTACCTCTGAGGTGAGCTGAAGCTGGGCTCTCACACATGTTTTACAGAACTGATCCAAGAACCACAGAACTGCCAGTTCTACTTTTTTATTTTTACGCTGGATTAACAGGGCATCCATCAAAGAGACCATCCCGAAAACTCTTACTGACACAAACAAACATTTTCAGGAAGAATTCTCACATGAAATTATATTGTCACAGCCAATCTCTTTAGGAATCCATCAGCTACTTTTGTTTGCCCAAGTTTAAGGTTCTTCTAAGATTTTGTTTTGTTTAGATGCTAATTACGCTAATTGACCATGATTAAACATAAACATCAACATAATGTGTTTCTAATTACTTTGTCATTTGAAATTTTCTCAGACGCGTGTGTTCTGTAGTGAATTTATAAAAGTGTTTTGTTTTTCTTCTTAGAGCATCCCTTCCACGGTGAAAGAAACAGAAATTTGAGAAATAGGGGCGTCAAACTGCAGTGCAGAAGAGCTGTTTGCGTTCCCGGGAAACTGAAGCTCTTGTACCTAGAAACAAGTTTACATACGCAGGGTATAATGTCAGCCTCGCTCCTCCCCACTTCTGTCTGTCCTAAAACACCTGAACCAGCATGTTTTCTGACCTAAATCCTCACTCGGTATATATCTCCATATTACCAGGACCAAGTTCAAAGAATCAATTTCAGTCTGTGTCAGCTAAGAAAATTTAATTATTTTTTTAAAAGGAGCATTCCTTTATTTAACTTCCTGAGTTCTTCTGCTATCTATTCCTTGAAATCTGAATTCCCTAGCAATACAAAAAATTAATTCTCACTTTTTGTCAGTTCTGATATATACAGTCACTGGACTAGAAGTCAGCAGCTACTTCATCTGTAAGCCTGTATATTAAAACCTTTCACTTTTAATAAAAACATAGTGGAAGATTGCTAACACCACAGAGCCCCAGGGTAGATTAGGAAGGCAAGAAACAAAGGAGAAAAAGCAAAGCTTTTTCTCCGCTTGAAAGTTGCATGTCCTTTTTCATGTGTTAGCTAGTGGACGTACAAGAACAGGATCAAACATGAACAAGGATTAAGAAAGTTTTTGCCACAAGAAATTGGTTGTCCACAATAATCCCCAGCTCACTGCACAAAGAGGACTCTATTATGCATGTTTTTAAATCTAGAGCCTTCTTTTTCATCCAAGCTCTAGTCTAAAAATAAGTCTTAATTTTCAGTTGTTGACCAGCAGCTCCTCTGCACTTCTTCACCCACAATAATCCCACATTAATTCCCCAACAGTTCCACAATAATTAATGTAAAGGAAGTACTGCAGAAAACAGCAACCAGAACTCACAAACAATAGAATTTACACTTGTGGAACACACAAAGGAAAGCAGTTAGCTACATGGGCATAGCTAAACACTGCTTATAGGAAGAGACATCTCTGCCTTTAATCCCCTTCCCTTCCTCTGAAACAGTTTTGAAATGATAAAAGTGTGACTTTTTAGTGACTCCTGCACTGCTGAGGATGATGAATCAAGAAAGACTAAAGCCAGTGGAATGGTCTCAATCCACAGAAAGTCAGTACAGCCCTTGAGCACCCATCACCACACTCCGGACAAAATTTGAAACATTTAAATTCCAGATATCTGGAAAACACAAAACACCATTTAAAAAAAAAAAAAAGTCACAATTCAAAACAAGCCCTACTTACCAACAGGATAGTTCTCCACTTATGACATTGTGCTCCTCAGGACTGGTGTATGTTGACTGTCCTCCCCCAAACTATCCACGAGACAGAGAAGCCATGCCAGCTGTCCTACATCAAAAGGAAAGAACAGTTAATGATGTGAAACCCTTATGCCAGTACAAAACACTTCCTCGAGGTATCAGCAGCTCTATACAGCATCAAACTGCATTCAAGAGAAGTTCGCTTTCTCCCTTTGCTAGACTTAAAATCTACCCAGACAAATCAACAAAATTCTGAGCAGAACCGACATAAAAACTAGAACAGCCTATTAACCTAGACATGCTTATAAATAAAACAAAATACAAATTAGGCAAATGCAGACTCGATAACAGACAATTGATCCAGTATCCTCACTGGCTGCCACAAATTATTTCAAGGCATAGAACGATTTCACCTACAGTGGGGCTGTTGCACCTACTTATCACAGCATTAGAAAGTAATTGAGACTCACCGCAATCTATTTGATTCTTAGTTCTATTTCAAATAAAGGATTCTTTGTAATTTTAAAATACTATTTAAAGTAGTTTTCACATAATAAAATGTGTCATAGGTCAGAAATACCCTTCAAGAAAAATGTCCGTGAACAGTTTCGAAAGTCCCGTGGACTATTTCTAAAGGGGTTTGAAAGACAGAGCTCGTCCATTCCAAGCTATGCTGTCTTGCCTTCTGATTTCCAGATTATTTAGCTGTCAGTCTCCAATATAGCACTTACATGATCCACTGGCAAAGTCCTTACCCAGTAAAATACAATGTATGAATTGGAATTTCTGTAAAGCCAAGGTTCTATAAACAACTCCTTGAGTCTGTGTATGTGGTGTATTTTGTACAGACTTTCAAATACTGAAATCTCTCTTTATAAATAAGGAACTCCTCAGTTTACAAACACTGAACTCAGAGGAATTCCGTTGGCCTCTCTCTGCTGGAAAATCATTGCTGTGTTGCAAAACCTGGATTGTTTTAATCTCTCTGGCACATTAAAGTAGAATATCTTTAAATTTGACCATCCTGACACTCACTTAAGCCATGAATCCAGAAGCCAATGTCACCTTCTCTCAGGGTGGATGCACCATTCTAGACTGAAGTAAGACCAAAACTAAGACCTGTAATTGTAAAGTAACACATAGACCAGTTAAAACTTCAGGATGCTGCTAAACGTTTCTTCCTCAACTGAAAGGCACTGAGACCACAGTCCAGTAAAGCTGCTTTTAGATTCCAGCTTCATTTGGCAAAACACATTTTGCAATAAATTAAAATTAACTGAGTGACAATAACAACACAGAAAAGACAACTTGGAAGGGTTTCCACTTAAGCTACAAACAAGGCTTCACAATAAGTGAGATATTTACATAAACCAGATATCTTGCCCATGTTTCTAGGCTTTTACAAATTGACAACAGCTTAACTTACAAGACTGAAGACAACACCCTGATGAATATAGTGTCTTGCAAAATCATTCTGAAGTTTTACATAAAGGATAAACTGCAGATAAACCAATCAAGTCACGTTATGACTGTCAAACAATATTTTATTTTGGATATTTCTACATACGTATCAGCAGATGCATAGTGTCTGCCTGAAGTCTCAAGGTTTTATTTCATGTTTGTTTCAAATCTGTGATAAATTAGTCTTTTTTTACACAAATCTTCACTCGGTCTCCCTCATGTTTTGCTGTATTATATTGTGAAAAACCTAAACCAGAGGGTTTACATTCAGCCTCCTTCAACTGGGAACAATTAACAGCTGTGAAGGGCTCCAGCATTCTGACAGACTGAATCTGGGACTATACATCATAAGTAATTCTGCTTTAGTCAGAGGAATGTAGTACAGTGCGTTCTACACATAAAAAAGATGCAGAGATCAAATATACATAGAGCGGTTATGCAGAGTGTGCAGTAACATGCAGATGATCCCAACAAAAGTACAGAAAGCATTCAGGTTTGTCTTAAATCCTAGTCTTTCTCTTTTTTTAAATGCCACATGAAGCTATAATACAGACTGAGATCTGCAGCAGCCAACGCCGTGACAGGGAATAAGTGCCAGCTTTTGAGACAACACAAGATAGATGAGTAAGACTACTAAATATCTGCTCATATTGTTCCTGTTCCATTCCCAATGAGCTGGAAGAGCAGCATCAGCTCTCCAACACCCAGAGTATTTCCTGCATCAAGACCTGTGCCCCCTGAGCAAGGAAAGCCCCTCAGACACGCTGCATGTGGCACTGCAAACAGCCACTCACTGGGCACTGAGATCACCACCGTGGGCAGAACTCCGGGAGCTGGAGCCCCTCAGAGAACAGGCACTGCTCAAGGGAATTCAGCATTAACAGCCACTAAAGAGTGGCCATTTGAGGGCAGTGTCACAAGGCAGCTGTGAGGTGCTGCTCACTGCTTCAGAGAGCACAGCCATCCCTGCGGCCAACAGCCCTTCTGAAAATGAAAACCTGTCTTCTTCTTACAAACTGCAGAGCTTGTTTCCAAGCACAGTTATTTTTCTGATGACAACCCTCTTCTCTCAGCACAATACCAATTAATAGGTATGACTTCTTTCCCTCTATCACACCTTCACTACTTAAAATTTTCAGTCCATTTGGTTTTGCAATTACTGAGCAGACATTTTATTTTAGAAAATAATTATTGCCACAATAATCTGCAATTATCTTTTATAACAGAAAAAATCCCCAAGAAATCAGTCATTAGCATAGATTACAAGTAATCACTAACTACTGTGAATTGTTTTAGTAAACCATGACCACATCACTATTGATACAGAGAGCAAGACAGTATGATAAAATGAGACTTCAATATTACATTGACTTAATTTGTAACATTAAAAGCCATTAAACATCTAAATTTAACTATGTATATGTAGGGAATATAATATTTTTGTTCAACATAAACACAAATGTTTAGTTTGCAGAAAAGTAGCAATATTTAAACCCCATTGAATATTTCCTAAGAGAGAACAGCAATCCTCAGAGCACTGACACTGTGCTGATGGTTTTCCTTTGGCCCCTCATGCCTGGGAAGTGCAGTGTAAATTCAGACTGCAGAATATCAATGAAATCAGATCATCAATGAAAGTTCTCCCAAATAAAAGTCAATATGTGAATGGAAGAAGGTGGAACTAATAAGAAGGTAACTAGGAGGTATTATACAAATCACTGAAAAAATGGCTGCTCCATAGGAGAAAATCAGGGTTCGCACTCAACAAAAAGAGCAGCAAAATAAATCACAAATATTTAAGAGCATGCAGAGGAACAGCTGCATTATGCAGTAACCTGTCTCACCCTTTCAAAACAACACCATTTACCCCTGTATAGATGCCACAGCCATAACTGCATTAGGAAAGAGCCAGCAGTTATAAAGACAATTTAAATGACAGAGGATGGAAATAGGTATAAGAAAAAACATAAGAAAATATATATTTTTACCACTTACATTACAATAAATAATTTCAGTTTCCTGAAAACTAAGTAACTCATCTTAACAGAGCCATATAAAACAAATATAAGTTTTTAAGATTGCACAGTTTTTACAGAAAAACAAATGCAAAAAGAATAAAAGCTAACATCTTCATTTCAAAAAATGTTCATCAAGTTGCAGCCACTTCCCTTGAGGGCACCTGAGGCACTAAAATGTTGATTTTCAGCAATTAAAAGTTTTTACAGCTCTCATGCCTATATTCTAAAGATGTAACAAGACATTAAACCAAACATATCAGTGCCAATGTGTTGCAGAATACTTGTATAATACAAAGGCAAGAAGTGAAAATGTGGCACAGGGTGACTTGGATCATTAATGCTTGTTTGAGAAAAGGCCTTCTTACACCTATCATAAAATCACAACTCCTTCTCATACGCAAATATACCGTTTTTGACCCATAAAACAGTCTAAAAGCTAAATTAAATACTAACCTTTACTAACTAAGAGAAATAGCAGAAGAGGTTTACCAATAACTCACCAGCAAGCAAAAAACCCTACTGCACATTAGGAACTATTTTGTAATACAAGTGTTGTGGCAAAAGAAGTTACACAATGCAGCAGGCGCAGTGGGTACACCGCTCAGGCTACAAACAGTAATGATGCTTTCTTACTTGCTCTCCAGTTTGTTGGAATTTGCGCAGTGCATAGGTCATCTGCAGATCCATCAGCTGAATTCCCAATGGAATCAGAATTAAGACAGTTCAGTACAAGCCTCAAAAGTTGCATTGCTAGCTTTGCTGCTGTTCATCCTGAGGGGTCAAATGTTTTGCCAAGAGCTAAGGAGAAAAGAAATCTTGTTAGGTCACCTGCAAAGAACATGTTTTAAAAAAAAAAAAAATGAAAAGGAAAATGTTTAGATATAAAGCTGCAAAGAGCACAGCAAGAGAACGCATCCTAAGAGAAAAATAAATCCTTCAACAATAAAAGATAGAATATGTCCTTAAAGGCGAGGGGAAAATCATTATTTCTACCTCAGAGACATCTTCCATGTCAAGCTAAAGCTCCCAGGCTTATAAATAATTTTTTTAAGCCTGGTGAAATAATTCCTTTGCATAAAATACTTCTAGGTAAAACTCACCATGTCACTGATACCATTTGGTGAGACAGTGCCAAGGTTCAGTGCAAGAACCGAACTGTGATGTTTTGCGGTTTTCAGTCACTCCAGGGCAGTGTGGGATCTCTGTCCTGTCCATCCCATGAGTACAAAGCACCCAGCAATGGGTTATTCTCAGTGTGCTGCCCAGGCTGCTGAGCAGCAGGAGTTTCAGAATCTGCCCTCACACTGCTCCTTTGGTATCTCCAGAAAAACCTGGCATTAAGGGACAGGGAGCTGAACAGTCTGTACTCTGAATGGAGCTCCCTACAACATCTGCATAAATACAGCTGCCAGGGGCTGTACTGCTTTACAACCCCTGTGGTGTCAGAATGAAACGTACTTTGCAAGGAGAACAAGCTGCTGGGATCTGGAAGTCTGTGCTCAACATCCTGTGAGGAAGAATATTTTATTGATCCTTCTGTAACTATAGTAATTTAAGTAACATTTACCTTGAAAGCAATTACTACCTCAAGATTACAGTATAAAAGCACTGAAAACATTAGTCATTAATCACTGACACAGCTCATGAACATTAGAAAGAAAACCAACATAATTTTGCCTAGAAAAGCAATAAAATAAATGCAAGTGCAACAACTTCGACTAGTTCATCTGCTCATTATTTAGATTCAAAGTCACATCTCAAGTTTTTCAATTCAGATGATAGAAATTAATATCAACTGTGTGTCATTAGATGCCTCACTGCCCTGATAATTACTGTTTCATCATGCCAGAATTTGCACTAAATTATTAATTTGGCTTGAAATTTGAATTTCTGCATGTCTTGTATAGGCATCACCTGTTCTGCCACAAGTCTTTTCAAACCTTTAAACTCTCATATTTTAGTGATTCCACATTTATAGCTGAGTGTATTTTTCAGAGTATTATAGGCACTGAAATATTTCTAAAAACGGCTTCCTATACTAAAGTTGGCATTATAAAGGCAGCATTTATAATCTCCTTATATTCCTATCTGGAAATCCATATGATGTCATTCAGACAAACCTCACAACACGAGAGACAAAAGTAGTTGCAGACCAGCTGAATTACCATGTAACCCATTTAAGCACAGAATTCATCAAGTCAGAAAAAATTAAGGGACAGTCACAACGTGAGCAGTTTTGGGTCAGCCATGACAAGCCTCACCTCCTTCAAAAGAGCACACAAGCACCAGCATGTCCTTCAGAGAGGTGTCACGAAACGAGGCAGCTCTTCAACAGTGCTTTGCTGAAGGTCTGGAATAATCGAACTAAGAAAAGTAAGGACAGAATAAACAACATTCCTTCCTTGCTAAAACTAGATGGATATCTGGCAGATTAATTACTTGACACTAGAAATGAAAATTACGGCCCAGCACCAAATGCAGATCTCATCAGGTTCTGGACACGCCTCCTTTTTTTCCTTCAAGGTTGTTCCTCCTTCTGCATAGACAGGTCTGAGGCACTTCCTCAGGTTAAGATGCAGGCAAAACAAAGTCATTAGCAGAAATACAAGTGATTGTTCACTTTGCTTTACAAGTTCTGGTGACCGTGAAGAGAACTGACGTGTGTGGTACCGGTGGAGTCCCTGCACTAAGAATTTTTGTGTCTACGTGTGTTTTGGTAAGGGAAGGAAGGTGTTTTAATCCCTTCATGTCTAAGAAATATTTCTCCAGGCATTTTTATGAAAGGCTTTACCAGCATCCCTTGCAGAAGGAAAAAACAAACCATGCTTACCAGACCCATTCCCCGAGTCAGCTCTGAGAGAATCATTCCTGTTAAACAATGGTCCACAGTGCCCTACAGGGGAAAAGGACAGGACTGCTCAAACATCAGGGCCTGTAGTTACCATCTTCCAGCATTATTAGAATCAGATTGTATTTAATATTCTCCAACATTTCTAGAGTGAAGAGGAACTGTTAGGCTGAGATTTCCTAAGCAGTTTAGAAGGATTTCGTGCCAAATTCTATCAACATTAATGGAACCAGACCTTCAAACTGCCTAATTATCTCTGAAAAAAACCTCTCATCATAAATTTTAAGAATTGTCTGATAACAGAAACCCATCTGAAAACAGACTCCAAGGAATTGCAGTCTAGAAATTCACCCCTACACTTTCCCCAGAGGCCAGTTTAGTATTCTAGCACTTGAAAGGCAAGCTGCATGAAATTCAAACCGCTAGAAAAAATTAAGCTGTGCATGGATGAAAAAGATCAGAGGGCACTCTCAAAAACAGAGTTTTGTAATACTACCTATCAAAAAAAACTAACTCTCTTTCCTCCACAGTAGTTTACAAAGCATTGGTTTGAACTGAATGATACATTCCTTCACTGAGAACTTGTGTCTAAAAAGCGATGAAGGAGGTGTTCAATATTCCATGTGAGGGTACAATCTAATAATCAGGGCTTAAGATCCTGGGAATGTTTCAAAATCAGATACAATGCAGAATTGTGCAATTAATGAATAAAATTTAACTGTCTTCACTGAGCTACTACAAAGCTTTTATAGAAAAATTAAATCTGCTCCTTGTTAAAACAACTAAAATCAACTGCAATTAGGCCTTGCCATTTAATCAGGGGAAGATCTCTGTGTACCTTTACAGCTGCAGTTTGCAGCCTCAGCTCCCCTGGTGTCCAAAACAAGAAGTCATCCTCGTCAATATTTTCCTGGTATTTGTTGCAATTACACTCATTTTTACAACTCTAAAGATCACCCAAAGTTCAACTAAAGACAAATCTGGCAGCTTACCAAGGGGCCAACTTCTCACTGTCATCTGTTTTGTACCATCACTTGCTCCAAAGCAAATGAGAAGAGACAATTTAGGGGAGCTCTGAGGCAAAAGTTACATTGCTGTCTTATCTGCCTTCTACATTTCAAATTCTGTAAACAGTCCATTGGAATGCTCCTCAGATCACATAAACATGCAGAAATGGAAAATGCAACCTCCCCTTCATCACAGGTGTGAAAGGCTGCGTGGTGAATCATGAAGGAGCTGGGGAAAGAACTGCAGACCTGGCTGCTAATCCCTTTCCTAATATTAAATCACACTCAAATTCACACTGGATGAACCTCAATCCAGAATGCTAATGCATATGCATTTGAAACTACCATATGCTAATTATTACATACATCAGTATTGCTTAGGGATTATTTCTTCAATTTTTACATAAAATTTAATTCACTAGATCTATGGCTTAATTTTCTTTTCTGCAGAAATTCTTAATTTAACTAAAGAAATCTCTTAAGAAACTATATTTTGTATTTAAATCCCTGTTTTTAATGAGCTGCACACTGAAGAGTCACAATGCAATCATTTTAATAATAAATGCAAACTACAATTACAGTACATCCATAAAAATAACTGCAAAATGGTGAAGTGTACATGAGTTTGTTTTTAATAAACAGATTATTGCAACTTATCTTTTATTAGACATTCCCAAAGCAACTCAAAAAGTACATTAACTTGAACAGTATTGCAAACAAAGTAAGATTGAAAAGCAAATGAGAACCTCACTGGCAGGAAACAAAACCTGTTAACTTTGTACTTCCTTGCTGAATTACCAGGATCACCAACACATGCACACGAAATGGATGATCCTGCAAGTAAATTGCCAAATAGCTTAAATTTTCCCATTGCTTTTTCTCAAAACGTAAGTCGGGAAAGGCTGAACCTTCACACAGACATGTATCAGAAATGTGTTTCTGTATGAGTTGAAGAAAAATTAAGGCATTAAAGAGAATGTTTTGACAACAAGGGCTGCTGTTTTACAACCACACTATAAAGGAGTGCTCAGAAAAAGAAAACCAACAAAAAACCGTGACAGCACTTTGAGTTCTGTGAGGCATCAGACCCCACAACCTCACACAAGCTGCAAACCCACCCTGCTCCTTCCCCATGGGGCAACCTGTTTCAAGCAATGCACTTCCCACTTTTTCCACCCAAGCACCAAACCAAGGAACATAATGTGCCAATAACTATAAATAAAGAGGTCCAAACAAAAACACAAAAAAGAAAAAGGCAGAAGTGAGCAATTGTTTCCTACCTCCAATTTTTTTTTTTACATCAGCAATAATGTCTCTGAAGATGAGCTGATTTTTCAGTACATCAAGACATCCTAATTTTGTGATTTTAGCAATGACATGAACAAGAGCTTGATGACAAAAGCAACCAGTTTGGGTTGAGGAGCTGCATAGTTCAGAATGTAATTTCCTGTAATGAAGCATTTTAAGACTGGCAACACAAGTTTTCTGTAAAGAATATGAGCTAAACAGTTCTAATAGAAACTTAAGCCATGAATTTTTTTTTCAAGAATTATTATGGTTAGTACAATAAATAACATTTAATCATTAAATAGAACTAAACATTTTTAGCACAAAGTACATTACATACACGGTCATTATTCTAGGACACGTGACAGCAGTCTTTGAATTCAGAGGACACTGGCAGGTAAAACTGTAATTATTCATTCTGGTCCCATACACTGGCCACTGATTATTTCACTATGGAACAGCAGCTCTCACAGCCAACTGTATTCAAGTTTTTACAGGCAAGAATCCCTACTGAATATTCTCAATTCAATCTTCCTCATCCCACTGGGTAATGGACATTGCAGCGGTAGAAACGTCCATAGAAACATTAGATGTCCATAGAAACCGTAGAAATTGTGGTAGAAATTCTGCTCTAACTAGAAGGAAGTTCAGCTGTTTCAAAAGCTGTTGAAACGAATAAAATTCAAGTTGATTCAAGTTGATTTTCACCTGAAAGAACACTGAAATCTTTCAGCAGAAGCAGTGGATTCTCAGTTAGGTGTTTCAGGCTACTACTGTCCACAAGAGTGCAAAGCTTCTAAAATTCCAAATTGAATCATAGGCTTTTGGGACAAAGCCTTTCCACACTAAAGACCTATCACACATTTGCTCATGCTTTTAGGATCTAGCAATGGCTTTAACACAGATCCTAAAAAGTAAGGAAAACTATTTAGGCTCTTACTCCTACAAGTTAGAAGCTGCTCTGGCATGACTCTTATAAATGTTAAGAGCTGAACATGAGCAATGTGATATGTAAGTGACTGGCAGGTGTACTAGAAATATCTGCAATTTTCATCCTTTACGAACAGGAACCGAATGTCTCTAGCATCTTATGGGATAAAAACAAAGTCTACTTTGAAGAAATTAGGGTTTTTTTTTTTTAATATGAAGTATTCTGAGCCAATATTTATTTTAATTTTGAAAACATGAAATGTTATTTGTGAGTTAATTACAGAGAAATGATGGAAGATCTCAGAATCACCTTTATGCTCACTTTCACTCAACAACAACCTTATGAAAACAAGGCTTGGTAAATGGAGAGTAGAACTAAAGGACAAATCAGACTATTCAGTCCCTGGTTACTGTGCTTACATGGGAGTTTCTGCTCCTGCTCACACAGTGACATTTTAACAACAAACATCACTTACGAATGCCAGTCCTGTTCCAGCGGCAGGAGAGATGCCCTGCTGAAAGCTTAGACAGGCACACTGCTGGCAGAAACTGCTCAGAGGATGTCTATGAAAATACATTCAAAAATAAGTGAATTAAGGGCAGGGAAAATAAATCAAAGCTGGAAAAATAATCAGTAAACCAGACTGGTGATCAGGTTTTATTAAGTATACCAACATTTTATAACAGGTGTATTTTAGCAGTATCTTTGTTTCATCATAACTAAACATAAATTACAACACAGGAGTAAAAAGCAGAAGACCTGAAAGTATCATCCCTTTTGATGTGATGATAGCTGTTTAATAGCTAGGAAGGAGAACAAAATGATGTTCAGCCACAAGGTCACACCCCACTGTGTCATGACCTGCTCTACAGATAACACAGCCTCTGGTTATAACCCTCCTGAAAGCACTCACAGCTAAGATGCTTTCCTGTTTTGTGCCTGACATTTCTAGTGCAGAGTGTCGTCACTTTCACAAAGACCAGCTGCAAACACAAACATGTCTAGAATCATTTAGGTAAAAAAAGAGAAGACCATTTTGCATTTATTGTCCTGACTTGAGCTTCCATGAGCACGATTACCTTTCTGGAAGACACATGCCCCAAACACAGAGTGCTCCTTGTTCCAGAAGCTGGCACTGGCTAAGGCATCCAGGGCTGTTGATAAGCTCCAGGAGGACCTTCTCAGCTTGCATTCCCGGGCTGCATCAGTTCTTTCATCCAGGTGCTTACAAAGGACTTCTAGTTCTGCCACACTCTGTTAAAGAAGCAACAGGACTGAAACATCCACAAAGACTTTCGGCCTTGTAAGGTTTCTTTCTTTATAATTCCATATGCCACAGCAGAATTATTAACTGTTACCTATACTAAGCTTTCCAGCTGCAACTCATTTAAATCCCAAAAAAACCCAAAACCAAAACCAAAACAAAAAAAAAATAGTAGGCTTCCTGTGAAAAGAAGCCAAAATAACTCTGGAAATTAAACTGCTATTTCTGATTCTCTCAGCTACCAAAGTATTTTTTATTATGGTTCCATCCACTTCCAACCACTGAGATGGTTCCATCCATCTCAGCCTTCAGATGAGAAGCCCAAAGATTTTCTAAAGAGAGATGAAAAGACAGAAAATTGTGAAATTTGGGCTATAATGCCTGGAAAATTTCTGGCAAATTTAATTTTAAGACTTGCAATTACTCATCAAATTACCACACTCAGAAAAATATTAGCTTTGCCGGCATCTGTTGATGCAAATATTAATGAAAGACAAGGCAATTTAGAAACTGTAGTGGTAACAGAAGAGCTAAAATTCCTCTCTGCCTAGAAGCTGAAAAAGTTCAGAGAAATCTAGGAGAAAACAAAAATTAGCTCTCTAGATTAGATATATATTTTCTTTAAGAAAACACAAGACTGTCACTATACTATTTTTATTGTGAGACAAAACATGTGAAACTGATGCCTTCAGACACCTCCTTTACTCAAACTCGTATCAACAGCTGAAAAGTGATTCCTAAGAAAACAATCGTGTCAACGGAGATGATCCTGCAGTCAGACAGATGCTGGCTGCTTTAGCTGAGCTGGGAGTAGAAAGAAACCTGAACAAAAAGTGGCATTTTTGGTCACAAAGAAGGGGAATTTTTTCCAAGAAACAGAGTTAGATCCTAATGGAAAACAACAGATACTATGATTTCACCACCCCCCACCCCCCACTTGTCACGTTTTCATAACACTCAAGAATAAGCTGAACAAAATTCTCTGGATACTTCTAGTCCCACCTCTCCAGCTCCTTGAAGTCCTGAGGGTACTGAAGTACTCTCCTAGTAGCCTGTCCAAGTACCAAGAACCAGAAATGCTGGAGGCCCAGGTCTGCAGCAACCCACTAGGCAGGCAGCCAAGGAGCCAAGTAAACTGGCAGGAAACCAGGGAGGTTCCTAATCGAGGCTTCGCTGACACGGAAAAATTCCCAGAAACGTTTTGATTTTAATTAACATTTGCTGACAGAAAACATTCTATTAAGAAAGTTCTACCAGCTCTACTCAAGAGGAACTCGACAGGTGCAACGGCTGAATTGTCACAGTTGAGGAAAAAAAAAAATACTGGTCCTTTTATGTGTCATGCCTGGTACTCAAGTATTTAAATAAATGCCAAAAATGGCCTCTCTAAAGCTGCCACAGCCCTGCTGCCAGCAGGGGAGCGAAGCCACAAAGGATGCCGGGCACATGCCTGACACCTCAGTGGGTGTCTCCCAAAGCCCTTTCCCGCCTCCCCCTTCCTTCCCCCTCCTTCGAGGCCGCTTCAGCGGCTGGTATTCATCTCAGACAAGTTCTGGAGCGGGGCTGCTTCTGGTTTTCGGGGAAGAAGCGGCGCAGGAGCCCAGCACTGCCTCCAGAGAGCAGCGGCACCGCGGAGCAGGTGCGGCTGCTTCCCCGCGGCGTGGAGCCGCCGTGATGCCAGCGCGGGTGCCGGGGGCAGAGCGACGGGGGCTCGGGAGCGCCGCGGTCCCTGCCCCGCGCAGCATCGCCGGCCCCTCGCAGCACAGCTGGGGCCGCCGGCTCGGCTCCGCTGGCCCCGGCACAGCCGCAGCTCCGCGGCCGGGGCGGCTCCCGGGCACCTTTCGCCCTTCAGCCCGGCCGGCCCTGC
>VZRR01001901.1:336655-347263 GCA_013398015.1 Oreocharis arfaki | reverse complement strand
GGGGCGGTGCGGACGCGCGGAGGCGGTGCGGACACAGGCGGGGTGGTGCGCGGTGACAGCTCCGCCCGGACCAGCGCGGAGTCCGCCTCAGGATGACAAACGGCCTGAGCAGTTGGTGTAAAATTATTCGTATTTCCCTGATGCTTTATTGCCCACATTTTGAAAATTCCCATGTGAAGCCTGGTAGCCCCAAAGAAGAGGTCCACACTGGTAGAATGTCTCTGGAAATGGAAATTGATTTAGACCTGGAAGGAAAACATTAATTGGGTGTATTTGATGGATTCATCCTCAGCAGTGAGGTCGAGAAACAATTATTAGGACAATGTAGTCAGGGTAGGAAGAGTGGTTTCTTTGTACATGAACAACAACAGTTGAATCACTGAACCATATGCTTTCATACAAAATACCTTCATTAATCATTAGTCTGAAGCAAAATTACAGAAATTGAGTTAATAAACAAATAAATAAGTAAACCGTTCACGAGCAGAGTCTGTGGATAGTGCATGTACCGAAGTGTGAGTGAGAGCTGGGGTTTCTGCAGGATGAGCCAGTCTCCAGCTTGTCTGGAGTGTGTTTGTTCCTGGCCAGAAACGTCTGTCCCGCCGGCCTGGGTGTCCTGCCCGTGGTGACGGCTGAGCACGGGCAGAAGGGGAGAGCACAAAGGCGCGCCACGGGGCAGGCAGGGAGCGCACGCTGCGCTCAGCTGCACAGGGCAGCCCCTGGCACTGCACCTCGTTTAACCATCACTTGAATCACTTTAATCTCTGGAACGCAGACGATTGCCTTTCTCTATCCAATTCCTGTCAACTATATCCTGATTATTTTAAGTGGAAAAAAATTGGCCCAGCTAAAGAATTAATGGATTCCTAGACTAATACCTGACAAAACTTGAACACAGCAAGTAACAATGTTAGATTGTGGAAGCACCCTACCCTATGTCAGGGCCCTTGCCCAAAGGACCTACTGCATTAAGTAGTGTAATTTCTTTAGCAACTTCTGTACCATTCCTTTACCTTCACGTAGGAGGGGGAAATGGCACAGAGAAGATGCTCATGTGGCAGGAGGAAGCTGTGCCATGAAATTCAGACTTGCATGGAACAAAATTCTTATAATCTTCTGTGGAAGCTCAGTTAAAGGAGGGTTTAGGGCTGCCTTGGAAAACGCAGTACTAGGACTAATGCATAGTTTTCAGCTCAACTCTGGCTCATTTCCTGCTGGGTAGAATAAACCTCACCTCTTGAATTGCTGTTCCTTTGGGTTACATGAACAGATCTGTTGCTACAGGCAATGCATTCACAATGAGATCCATTCATTTGCCACACTGCTCAGAGAGGACTGAACCTCCTCCATGCTTTTTAAAATTAATATTAAATGCTTGATTAAAGTACATAAACAAAACCAGCCGGTTTTGTCCCCTCCCACAAAAAAGAAACCACGAATTGTTCAAGGTATCAGTGTTCCTTTTTTGTTGCATCACATTGGAATTTCTCCCAAAATGCAGTTTTCTTACTTAGAGGAATGGCTGATAATTTACAATAACTTATTAAATATATTTTAAAAAATACATACAGAGAGAAATGCAACATATTTAATTTAGAATTCTTTGTTCTGGGAATGTTAGCTTTTCTTAAACAGACATACTCCATCAGGCCACACACTCATAAACTGGTAGTTGCTAGTGTTCTGCTGCACATTTTCTCATTCAAACATTCTTTTCTTTCCATTTTTCCTTTTACATTAACAACAACAAAAGGCCCTGAAGAATTGTAATTTCTTTCTATGGCTAATGATTTCAAGGTTATTTTCTGTGCCATGTACTATACTCTGCCAATATATATTGCCACCATTTAGTGATTACTTTAGTAATCTAATTAATTAATTTGCAATGCAGATCACAATTGATCTTGAGTATATGTCTGCATACTAAATAGTTCCATAAAAAATAATCAGTGATTTCTATCAGATAATTTTATGTCCAATTTAATATATACTGGATAAGCAAAAAAAGTTATTAACATATCACTGAAAAGACTGGGAAGAGTCCATAAAAACAAAATCAGTAGTTAAAAAAGAAGCCACTTCCTATTCCTAATTAAAACTAATTAATCTTTTTCAGTAACACAATGGCACATTTTCTTCTCATAAGCTGACAATACCCCATGAAATAAATATGAAATGAAATGAAATAAATTTTTCTTTGGCTGTTTGCTGGACAGTGGTCAATAATATCTCAGGGCAAATGCAGTCGATAGCAAATTTCTTACTGTAATTCAAATTGAAAAGAAAAATCTTTCTAACAGCAAAAAAGGGCACAAATAGCACATTAAAAGAAGGATTTGTGATGCACTGTATATGCATTAAAAATCCTACACAGCGTGTGTATGCACCCATAAAGCTTCCCTGTCCCCATGAGTTCAGCTCCCAGCTACCCCGGTGCGTGCAGGGATCACTGCCTGGGTCTGTGCTCTGGCCCAAGGAGGCTGCAGACACCAAATCCCTGCAAATGCCTGAACTTCTGCTTCCTCAGTCCCAAATGTCATTCAGTGATTTACTGCTGTTCCTCTGTCCTCAGCCAATGGGAACAGAGGTGTAAATGTGGGGTTGGTGTTTTCCATCACCCATTAACTCAGAGCCAGCCTTCGTGTAATTAGCTAAAAAAAGCAATTGGAGAAATTTCTCAGGGTGCTCACTCAACCCTTAGAAATGTGTTTTTGACTCCATCTCCTTTGCTGGATCAGTTTGAACAATGTGCGTCTGTTCCGGTGGTTTTGTGCCCTTTCAGCAGCCTGGCAATGCTGATGGGTCGGGGATAGGGGCAGCTCGTTCACAGCCCCAGGCAAAGGACAGATCCTGGCTCTGGAGTGCAGTCTCTGTGCTTGAAGGGCACGCACTGAGCTACAGAGCAACTGCTGCCTTTAAACTGCAGAAATGCCCACCAGCCAGCATCCTGTTCAGGGGAAAAATGATGATCCCAAACCCTGAACCACTCCCAGGCTGGTGGGAAGGAGCCAGTGCTGTGAGGAGTAATGCAGGAGCTGTCACAAGAAGGTGTCCAAGGTGTGCTCAAATGTTTGAATGCACAAGGAATCTCTTCTGGCCATGTTTGAGCATTGACAGTAAAACAGCACTTACTGGCTTCAGACCCTGATTGCTTCATGTATCTATTAAAAGTAAACAAAATCATCCCCCAAAAGACAGATAATTCACCTTTGATGAGACACACCATGGAAAATTTCAAATGAGAAGGATAATCCTGCTGAAACTTATGAGAAAACATGAACTAAAGAGATTAAAGACTGTTTTGCAACCTCCATACTTACTTAGGCTTGTTGCCATGTGAACAATCTCTTGGTATTTCTTAGTACTTTACAGAAAAAAAGAAAATTTATGAGAAGTAAAAATTTTGTTTAACTATTGGTATTTTTGCTAGACAAATTAGAATGTGTGAAAGAAATTATAATTTAAAAATTAATATAAAATTTGATCCCTTTGGCATACTTACTAGAAAGGTGCATGTTGAAGAATTTTATTTAATAGTCTAAATATATGGTGTTACAACTGTTCTTACTTCTGGTAAGTAGCATGATGCGCTTCATCCAAAGCTGCATTTCAGGAAGGTGGATACACAAGTGAGTATGTGTGTTATCAGAGGAGCCATTTACAGAACAGAGACTACTGGTAAATATAACAGTGTGAAAGGATTTGGACAATAGATGTATAAAAATTATTATTCAGAGTGGTTTTCATTATTGTAGTCCCCAGATTCATAGTCTTCATCATCTTCCTCATCAGAATTGTCATAATACTCCTCGTATTCAATGCTGTAGCTTGCGCTTCTGCTGCCAGCAGTAAATGCAAATGCAGGAGATGGGTCTGCAAGATGTAATGGAATCCAGGTTAAATTAGCTGAAGATAGGAACAAAGAGGAAGGTATGGGTTTGGATTTGTGTAGCAAGCTCAGAGTTTCTGAATCCTTGTTATTTACGAAAAGGGCAGGGGTTTTATCCAATGGCTTAACCCCACACCACTGAAAGTCATGAGCCAATTTCTATATAGAATCATGGAATCCCAGAAGACATTGGTTTGAAATGGACCTTAAAGCTTATCTTGTTCCACCCCCTGCCATGGGCTGGGATGCTTCTACTATCCCAGGTGGCTCCAAGCCCTGTCCAGCCTGGCCTTGGACAGTTCAGGGATGGGGCTGTCACAGATTCTTTGACAAAGCTCTGTCAGTGCTTCGCCACGCTCTGAGTAAAGAATTTCTTCCTAACATCTAATCTAAATCCCTCCTATTTTAGTTTAAAACTATTCTCCCTTGTCCAACCACTATCTGCCTGTATAAAGTCGCTCTCCCTCCTTCTAGTAAGCCCCTTTTAGGGATTGGAAGCGGCTCTGAGATCTCCCCAGAGCCTTCTCTTCCCCGTGCTTAACACCAGCAGCTTGCTCAACCTGTCACCCGGGCAGAGGTGCTCCAGCACTTGGAGAATCTTCACGGCCTTCTCTGGGCCCACTCTAACATGTCCACGCCTTTCTTGTGCTGAGGCCATGTTAAAAATGCATTTAATTCCTAATACTAGTAAACTATGGCATCAGTCCTCTGCAGCTCCTGTGCACCTGCAAATATTTCCAGAGAAAATAAAGCTTTAAAAGCCACTTGTAGAAACCAGGCGAGTGACAAACTCCTCTGGACCAGGAGGTAAATATGACAATGCATCTTTATCCTGAATTTGCCAGGAAAAACTGTTCTCCATGGAGGAAGAAGGATATTATTCTGCAGGTCTGGGCCCAATGCAAAACAACAGCAAAGCTATTTCTTACATCTTTCAAACCACTCTCACTAAGGAACAGCAATTGTTTCCTTCCTAATTTTTTGAAAAATAAACAGCTAAGCAGACCTGCCATGGTTCAAAGATTGTCTCAGTTACACCAGCTGTTTTTCTGGGTCCTACTAACATCAAAGGACTTTTCTAGGATAAGGACAGTGGAATAATGTGTCTCAGCCATATGGCTCCAACCCACAGCTTTCTGTTTTCTGGAAGCTGGTATAATTTGCAGCAAAATATTACTATATAAATCCATTAGGGGATAAAGTAAAATAAAAGCACGTGGAAGAGTGAAAATATGGCCTGCTTTGGGTAATTTCTCCTATGCTTTGTTTGCATTCCAACAACCCCATCCTTTGCATCCTGCTCGTATGCATTTTTATACTTTTTACATCCAAATGAAAAAATTACCATCAATGACTTTCAATCTTGCAGAGGCATATGTTGCACCATACTTATTTTTGGTGTGGCAGATGTAAATGCCTTCATCTGATTTTTTGAGGCCTTGAATCTGCAGCCAGCCTGTCACACCATACTTCTGAGGCCCACCTCTTGCCTTTGAGAAGGAAAGAAATGGTTGAAATTAAGTAGCTAGGAGACAACATGATATTTCTCAAAATAATTGTGGATGGGTTAAATATCATTAAAACCTTTACTGTTGTTTTTTTTTTTGTTTTGTTTTGGTTTTTTTAGTGCCATCATGCTTTGATTCTGCTTATTCCTGCTGCTCTGTGTTTTACCTTCTTACTGCTCTGCACCTCTGAGTTCCTGCTTTCCCATCTCTGTCCTTTCAGCTTCATTGCCCTGCACAGCGCTCTCGTTCCTGCTCCTCTTCATCCACTGTTCCCAGAGCTCCTCCTGTCTCTTGCCCCAGCACCACCTGCTGCTCCTTCAGAGCATTGCCACCTACGCTCAAGCTCAGCAACCTCTCCAGGATGAGGTGGGGAGTGAGTCTGGGTGAGTTCTTAGAGCCAGTGGGGCCGGACCAAGCTGACACTCAGCAGCCAGGTTTTATGGATTGGCGTGACATTCCACGGGAGCTTTTCACATTTCATGACAATCAGTTTCAAATGGCTTGGACTAAAGCCTCCTAAAGGCGTGAGCTTTCTTTGCCAAACAAATAACTCAAACCCATTAAGAGATGTTAACAGAGGTGTTCTGTGCTGAATGTGTTAATGAGACAGATGAACAAGGGGTCAGTTTGGCCTCTGAGGTTACCAGTGTTTGCATGTGGCTCCTTGCATCATCATCTCTCAGCAACTCTAAATCCACTAATTCCACCTGTGTTCATGTTTCCTCTGGAAAATTTTCTAAATAACTTAGACTTTTGCTACTTTGGTATTTTTGGTACTTTAATTAGCTTTTTCTGTGTTTATCCTCTCTACCTTTTCATTCAGGTTGTACCCCATGTCCACTGGATCTGGCTGCTTTTGGGCTGTATCCAGAAATTTGCCATGCATTTCACTGCACAGTCCCTGCTCATGTTCTCTGTCCATTGCAGAAGCTTTGCAGAAGGCACTAGCAAAGTCTTCAACCTTTCTGCAGGCTGCCTGTACAGCTGGCATTGTTTGCTCATCTTCCCAGAATTTTATTTCCATTTAAAAGAGTTAACATTTTGATTTATTTGATTTCAGCGCAAACTTTCAGCCTATTTCTAGATTTGCTGAAGCCCCTACGAATGCCATTCTACTCTTTCCCCTTAGATTAAAGCACCACGTCTTCCATAAAATGAGCAAGATTCTTTGCTTTCCTGGTGAATGCCTCGGGGACAGAACCCAAATAACAAGTCTTCAGGAACAGCATCTTGCAAAGGGCAACTTCAGATACCTGTCAGAATTGGGCTTCCGCAATCAAGATCAGTAAAAGTGCTGCAAACAGCCATCCTTCCCAGAATGCTCCTTCTTTCAGCTCGGTTTTTTCAGAATCAGACCTACATAAAGAGATTCTTCCATCTTTTCTTTCCCTGCAGCAGCCCAGATTAAGCACCTGCTCCTCTTCCCAAAACGTATGCAATGGTAAATTCAAGTTTTACCTGAACTGAGACGTGGGTGTCATCTCCTGGCAGAAACATTTTATTCCCCTTTTTTTTCCATTCAAGCTGTGGCATAGGATAGGCTGACGCCTCACAGCCAAAAATGACATCATTGCCAGTGTAATTCTGGGCATCCCGGGGTGGCATAGAAATAACAGGAGCTGCAAAGAACCAACAGCAGTGCTTTAGAAGACAGTGCACAAAAGAACACCAACACAAAAGCAAGTAATATCAATCCCTGCTTCGCATGATACCATCAGATTGCATTTGTCTTTTGCCCCTCACGCACTGGGAAGAGCTATGTGGTTCCAAGTATCTTTTACAGCTCAGGAATCCTTGTGTCTGTGCTTTCTAAAAATGCTTATTCAAGTCTGTTGCTTCTCTTGCAGATGATCGTGGAACCTGAGCTGTTCCACGCTAAACCTGAGCTAAAATTAAGGGCTTAATTTTGCCCCAAGAGCTGTCAGCGTGGACCAGGCTCGGGCCCCCCAGCAGAGCTGCCAGTACCCGACTCAGGCTTCAGAGGAAAGCACAAGAAATTCTGTAGCACACAAGTCACAGAGTGATTTGATTGTATGATAGCTCTGAATGTGTTACATTTTGGTTAGCTAAAAGCCAAAATACTGCCATTGCTGGCTTGTCAGGTTTGTTTTCTGAGTATATCATTGCCTTGAACTTGCTAAACCATTGTCCAGCACTGTTAACCATGGAAGTCACAGAATAACAGCATTAATGCATTTTACATTTATCCTCAATTGCTACTGATGTCATCCAATATTCGTGTTAGGAATGAAAGGGATTGAAATTCAATTATTTCTATGAGGTTTCATGCTATGCTTATTATACCTGTTACACATCCACTTTCTTGTTTCCTCATGTTCCCGCACCCTCACCCCCCCTCCAGTGTTTATTGATTACCTCGGAATTCTCCTTTTCCTTTTTCCCGAAGCAAAAGCGGCCGGCAGCCACGAGAGGGAGCCAGCCGGGGGGCTGGGAGGCACTGGAACCACAACCCATCCCCCGGTCCCTTCAGAGCCCATCCCCCGGTGCCTTCAGAACCCATCCCCCGGTGCCCTCACAACTCATCCCCCGGTGCCTTCAGAACCCATCCCCCGGTGCCCTCACAACTCATCCCCCGGTGCCTTCACACCCCATCCCCGGCGCCTTCACACCTGATCGAGGGGCACATCCCTCTGTGAGCGTACTGCTCACCTCCTGTGTTAACAGGGGATGATGATGTTCGGCAGCACACACAAAAATAGTGGATTTACTGCTAGCACAGATTTCCTGTTTTGGAGTTCTCTATCGGGTTTTTTTCCCGATCTGTTTGTCGGCAACAAGAAATGTTTTGCCCATGAAAATCTGTTTTCTATCTATTTCCAGACCAATGCTCAAAAAGGAATGCATTTCCTGGGCCATTGGGGGTGTATTTAATTAATGATTTTTTTTTTCCCCCCAAAGATCCCAGATGCTTGGAAATAGAAACTTAAAGTAAATAATTAATACGTTTTTACTTACAATATTTGAATCAATACCTAGCTGCAGCATTTGAAATTGTAACAGCCTGTTTCATGTTTTCAAGCAATAATTTATAACACATTTGTCAGTTTTTCAGGATTGGTGTCTGTGCAGCAAATATTTAATGCATACTGATTACAATTAATTGCAAACAAATGATACAGAAAACTATCAATTTTCCCATGTATAAATGCCTCATTAAGCAACGTTAGTACTCTTCAAAAGTAAGATTTTTCAAACAAGGAAACTTAAACCCTCAAATACTTTGTCTTTAACAAGAACTGTACATTCAGAATCTATTATTTCAAAAATCCTGTATTCAAATCAGCATTAACTGAATATCTTGGATGACCATTTTTTTTTTGCCCATGAACTGATCACAGAGGGTCTGATATTAAAACATACTTTTAAATCTCAAAATTAATTGAAACCGCAGTCCTTTTAATGATACATTCACTGTAGTTAAGCCTAAAATGCACAAAAGAAATCAAATGTCCACATTGCCTCACAGGAGTTCTTTAAATCGTTCCCACACAGAGACAGTGTAAAAAACTTTTCAGAGGCAGATGTTGCGTGGTGAGTGTTTTTGTTGTGCTGTTAACTCAGGTGTCCTGTGGATCCCCTGACAACACTGACATGTGGCCAAGGACTGTGTCCTGCCCATGTCACTGTCCCCAGCCGTGGCTCAGCCCAGCGGGGCCACCCATGGGAACACATCCTGAGCCTGGAGGACACAAAAGCCTGAATTACAAATCCTCATTACAGCTGCCCAGCACTGCCTACCACACTCCAGGATGAATTCCACACCGGAAATACCCCTCTTGCCATTAGCTGTGAGGAGAATCCAGCAGACAGCTCGGAAATGCCTGGGTGTGGTCTGAGTCCCAGCAGCCGAGGTCCAGGGCTGACCAGGACTGGCATCACCTGAGACCAAACTCACAGCAAGCAGGAGTTCTGATCTAACCACACTGCCCTTTCTCAATCTGAACACACCACCAGTATTCGTTGTCCACTCAAACTTGAAGTGCCTTCAGAAATAAAATACGACATGTCTCAAAACATCATTTTGCTGTATTTTGGGGAAGAAAATTGAAGTAATGTTCTACAATTTTAGCAGAAGTTTTTAAACTTTATTTTTGAGTGTTTCAGGTTTTGTGTTCAGACAAATTCTCCCATGCATATCTATGTGTACTTCGTTTGCATAACTGATTAGACACAGAGCTTTATTGTTATGATAACTTGTCATTTTGATTCCTGGAGTAGAAAAATTTTTGTTGATAGCTATGGAAAATGTTCTGATGTCCCAGTGTCCAGAGCTGGATGGGCAGGAGCTGCATCTTTCCTTTTACAGTTCCAGTCAGTCATGAATCATCCCTGCATGCTACAGAAGATGTAAACCAGAAGCCAGGAAAGGTCAAAATACTGTTTTACCTTTCACAATCAACCCAACATCACTCCAGACCAATTAATTACATAATTAATAGGATATTTTTTCTCATATTGTATATTATAAATTTTTGCTAATCTATGTCTGATTAGATGGAAATGGCAGAAAATGTTGTGGCTTGGTTATTTGTTTTTACTCAATGATTTAAAATAAATCATGTGGCATAGCTAAATACAAAGAGAATCACTGCTAGATTGTTCTGTTAGTTCACCAAATTATCAACGAGAAATGTTTGAACGTGAATGGGGATGGCTTAAGTGTGGAGAATCTGTATATGATCAATGTACTTAGCAACCATGGTAAATTATTAGATAAACTGATCAGAACTAGCTTTCAGGAAAAGAAAGGATTTTTCCGTGTTTCTTTAGCGAGCTAGGCCTTTTTCTTCTCCTTTTTCTGGCAAGAGAAGAAAGATGAAAGGCTGTACTCCTCTGATGAAAGGAGTTTATTGTTATTTATTTATTCATTGGTTGCTGTATACAATGAATCCATTTGGCATCAAGAGGAAACAGCAGATGCTTTGAAGGAGAGAAAAACAAAACAAAGTACTTTGAGCTGAGCGAAGGTTATATTTATAGCGTGGTACCAAAACCCCACAGTGCTCAGTGTTTGTTTCGCATGGAAATTGGAGTCAGGACAGCCCGTGCCGCAGCGTTCGCTGCTCTCAGAGCCAGGCTCCCTGGTGCCTTTTGTCACCAGCTGCGCCCTGAGCGGCCGGGCTGGAGCGCGGTGTCCCCCGAGCCCCGAGCTGCTGCGGGCGGGGCCGGGCTGGTGGCTCCCGGGACAGC
>VZRR01001901.1:316205-336507 GCA_013398015.1 Oreocharis arfaki | reverse complement strand
CCTCCGAGCCCCTCTGAGCCCCGCCGTGCCCCTCTGAACCCCTCTGCAGCCCCTCTGAGCCCCGCCGTGCCCCTCTGAGCCCCGCCGTGCCCCTCCGAACCCCTCTGCAGCCCCTCCGAGCCCCGCCGTGCCCCTCTGAGCCCCTCCGAGCCCCGGGCTGGCCGAGCGGCCCGGGCTCCGGCCGGGCTCTAAAGCTTCCGAGCCAGAGTGGGCAGCGGCAGCTCGGGGAGAGGAGAAGGGCGCCTGTGACCCCCGGCGCTGCCAGCCCAGCACCCTGCCCAGGCTGCAGGGCTCTGCCCAGCTCGGGCGTGCTCCAGCTGGGCGCTTTCCTCTGCCACAGCCTTTTAACTTAAGCCTTTTCTTAACTAAAATCTGCGCAGCGCCGACACGGCTGTGAGCTTTCCGCAGGCTTCTGTGCAATTCAGTACGCTGCGCGGTTAGGATAATTCCCTGAATTCCTGGAGAGAGGCTTCAGTTTTTCTGGGGAGCCAGGAAGGCAGCAGGAAAGCCCTGGGGGTGAAGCCTGCGTGCAGAGCAGAGCAGCTAAGCTCCTTCCTCCTGCTTAAAGAGCAGCGGTGTGATGCGCCTCGGGGCGGGTGGGAGCCTGCTGGATGACACCAGCAATTAAAAGTGGTAGTTTTTCCAAATTGAAAAGTCTCTTGTACGCGGACAGTTCTGTTAGATTAATTAGAGGGGCCACTGCTTTAAGCCTGTGTTCCTGAGCAGCTGCCGGTGCTGCAAAGTTACCGGCACTTGCTAAGGGAGTGGCACTGCTGGCCGAAATCTTGCTGGAGGGGTTATGCCACAAGAACTAGTGCTACTTAATCCCAAACAAGGACTCCTTCCCAGGGCTTACAGGCTTTCAGTTGTCCTGCAGGCTGGCGTGCATGTCCCTTCCCTGACAAGCCTCATTTCACAGCTTAATACCCTGATAGCAAATAAAGGATTCTTTAAAGGATCTTTCTCTTGCAGCTAGAGAAAGAGGAAAGAAGCCTCTAAATGATATTAGCTGTTCATCACTTTTCCTTTTAAGTGTTCAATATTCATTGTTCATTCAATATAAAACCACAGCATACAGTCTAAAACTGCTAGAGAGGAGTGGGTAAAATGTATTTGAGTTACTCCCATATGTAATCCTTTGCCAGAGCTGCAATTTCAGATTCCCAGAACTGTGACCCTTTTGTAACACACGGACCTCTTCTAGTTACTTCATTTGGGAAAGTATTTGATTAACTCAAAAAATCACAATAATTTCTCATTCAGAAACAAACAAAAGCCTCTTCACATTTTCATTTTACAGTCGTGTCTTAAGTGAAAAATGCCCAGAAGCAATGACTTGTCATAATGCAAAGAATGGGAACAGCATATGAGCAGGAAGCAGGAGTGCCGTGTAAGCCCACCTAAGAATCTTTCCACTAACAATCATCAGAGACAACTGTGCACTATAAGAGTACTTTAGGGAAATTGTTTCAGGTTGATTCTGTTCTAATATTTGGATTTCTATATCATGGGTTAGCTAGATTTTATGATGATTCTGAATTGGATTATTTTGGACCTTTTTGGTAAAAAGAACAGAGCTGTTAATTGAAACCCTATCTTCTATTGCTCCTGCTTCACTGCTTACCATAAATCCTCACAGGTGGATACACACATGCATCTGTATAAACACACACACACACACACACATGTACCTGTGTGTGTATATGTATACATATGACAGATGTATACATATTTATATATATATATATATATGTATATATAAATGAGGCCTGCCTTACTATCACCACTTTAAAATTAGGTCTGTCCTCTTATAATAACAATTATTTGCCCATTCCTCCCAGACTATCCTATCTGTTTACTGATTCCCAAATACACATACAACCTTTGCAGAAAAAAAATCATACTCTGGTTATCATATTCATACTCTGATTATTCACAACAGACCCAGTCTGTTGACTGATGGTTTATTAGTCACCATGAGATTTAATCCACTAGTCTAATATAGAGGCTTTTAACATACAAGATTATGTACCAGCTGCTGAACCACATGTTTTGCACGAAGTAGTATTGTAACAGAATAATGATAATTGTAACAAAAACACAGTATTAGTTTAATGAAGTTAGACTGGAGTAGCTAGTAACAAATCTAAAGATAAGAATCAGCTCTTTTTTCAGTTTGGAAGTGCCTCGGTACAAATTACCTGATTCACATGGCCCTTTGTGTTTCATGCTGATGTTTCTTTTCCCAGCATAAGCCTTGTTGAATTGACAGATGTTTTCGTAGGTTTTCCCTTCAGGTCCACAGATGCTCTCTTGAGATTTGCACACGCACTGGGGTTCAGGGACTTCCCCAAACCTTGCTTCATCAGCATCCAACCTGCACTCGAGGTGATCGCCACACTGCCCATAAAAATGATTGCCCTGGTCCAAGTCGCAGATCTGACCTTCCACATTCCCACATTCCGGACAGCAGCCGCAGCGATCCAGCACAGTCCCGGCTGGACAGTCCTTAGGCTCAGAGCAGAGTGCCAAATCGCATTTTCCACAACTATCTCCTTCCCTTAACAGCCTCCACCAGCCTCGGTGGTATAAGGCAGGGAAACTCTGAGAAACCTGTACCAGTGCTACCAGCACTGCTGTAACCATCCGGTGCTGCATCTCGAGAGTGTAACAAAAAGCAGAAAAGGTCCTTGGAATAAAGCCAGGGAGAGGGAAAAAAAGGCAAACCAAAAAAAGAGCAAGCTAGTGAGAGAAAAACATCACGGTCCTGGTTTTGTTTTAGGATATCAGCCCTATTCCAAACACAGGCTTTAAGAAAAAATTAGCATCAGATTTGTAATCTGGAACTGATAATAAACATGCATAAAAACCCAGCAGGTTTTCTCTAATGCAGTTCGGAATGCGAGTACTGCTTGCACAAACTGCCCCTTCTGACAGCTGAGTCGAAGCTCTCTGAAAAGCTGTTTGCTCCGTGTCTCATTGAGCCAAATTTGCAAAGCCTTGCTCTACTGAAACATTACATTGCAACTATTGTAGGAAGTGGAACAGGGTAAAGGAGTGTAAATTTAAAAAAGTAATTGGAGGAGTGGCCCTCCCCTCCATCAGGCGAAATAGATGGTCACAGAAAGATAAATATGTGTACAAAGTAGCACCCAAAATCCCAGTGCCCTGGGGTTTAGCCAGTACTCTAGAGCTTGGTGCAACAGAAAATGTGATCCATTACTGATCACAGCTAGGGGTTCTGAATTAACACTTTATTTAGAGGCTTTATACAAGCAAGAGGCAATCCAAGACAGCTGGAATTGACTTTAAACTCTCAGGTTTAAGATGAAAGATGCCTATAACCATTAAAGAACCCATTGTTCTCTCTCCATATATTTTCTTTTCAGCATTTATGGGTGTCCGTGCTTTGCAACACAAAATAATGTGGTCCATGTTTGGCTCTAAGAACAACGTGCAAAAGGTTTAGAGCACAGGCAAACGTGAGCAAACTGCCACAGCTTCAAAAGGAGATTCTGCTGAAGTATTAGATCCTGTGTTCATCTTTCCAAAGCACTTCTCTGCCTTAGTTTCTTAAGATGTACTTACACTGCAGGTTATGAAGAAAGATGAAAGGGGTAACTTGGATTTCTTTCCGTGCTTTTTCTGTGTGTGCGTGTCTGCCAGTGCAGGGAGATGGTTTTGCAGGGTCATTTCTCACCAGGTGTTGCACTGTTCTTTGTCCAATTCAGGATTTAGACATGCTGCCTATCTCCTGGCAGAAATCTCCCTTCCCTTGCCCTGCTGATGAGATTTTGTGTCTGTAGCTCACAGGCTGCTGTTACCATTGTTCCAACCACGTGCAGCTCACCAGCAATTCATCTTCCTGGCTGTGGAGGTAGAAGTGAAGCATCACGGCCCTGCAGCCCCTGCAAGCATGGCTCAATGCTGTGGGTCAAGGATCACCGCTGTCCACAAACGAAATGTCTCTGTGTGTTACCTTAAATAACCCTTTGTTCATCACAGTTTGAAGATAAACATTAAAATAAGACACTGTCAACAAGCTAAAATAAAAGAGAAGTCATGCTTGTGCCTACTTTTCCTAAAATCTTCCACAAGCAGCTTTTCCTCCTCTTTTTTTGTTCATGGTGTGTAACTGCTTACACAAGCCAGTGAATGATGCATTTTGTTGTACCAGGCTTGCATCCTCTGAGTGCATCCCCAAATCTTTTGAGGTTGTATGTTTACTTTTTCAACCCAAGCATTTCCATGGCTTTTCCCAAATTCAGCTCCATACCTTCTACACCATTTGAGATGACATCTTCCTTTGAGTTAAGTAGCAGGCTGCTTCAAAATCACTTCCTTCTCCTGAACAGCACATGATTCAATCTCCCCCAGGCTATACCAATAGCACTTCTCAAAGCCAGCCTGGAGACACCTGTAGGGCACTGGGTTTTTTCCTGTGATCACTTGGATAACTCATATTCTGTAGTGCAATTTTTTGCTTTGAACTCTGAATCAGACTGTAAAAGAGTAAATTATGTGTGTAATTGATGCTTTTAACCTTGAGAGTTCCGAAAAAATAGTAACCACTGAATTTAAAGGGAAATTGATTCTTTTGTCCTGTTTAATGTGTTTTATTCCACATTTCTTTATCAAGTCCTAATTGGACTTGAAAAACATTTAGTTTTGCGTTATAGGGCCTACTCACCACAGCCTATTTCATTCTGTCTGTACAGCTGTAGGGGATGAGTATCTACAGGACTTTGCTAAGGCTCATATGAAGCAAAGGAATGTTTGTAGGGGTGAAGCCATATGTGCAAAGTGGAACCAAAGCAGGAAGGGGCTGCAGGCCAGCATCACCCCTGGTAAGGGTGAGCTCTGTCTGGCATCTCTCAGGAAACCTGGAATCTTAGGGCTATAAAACAGTGAGTGTACTGCAAGGAAGCACCTCCTGTGAGCTGGCACAGAGGAAACCCATCATAGATATCCTATAAAGCATTTTTGGCGTTTACCTGACTCATGTAATCTGAATTCTTGCTGGGTTCAGCCTCTAAATTAAGAACTGGAAGGGCCTGCGTCTCGTTTAAACAGCTGCCACCTGGCAGATGATCTGCAGCTGAAGGTTACTTGGTCACAGATTCCTGAGATCACCTGGAACAAATTGAGGTTAAAGCACTGTGGTATGACATGGAGAAATGGCTTGGTAACTCTCTGAATGTCTTTCATTATCAAGCCAGCTGTGACAAGCTGAGGAGAACTCCCCACACTGGAGGGATGTGTGGCAGTCAGAGCAAGAGGAGGGGGAGGGAGAGAGTGCGAGATGCACAGCTGGGTTCAAAGAGGCACATTAAAGGCATACTCCCATATGCTTCAGGAATAAAATATACAATATTTCAGTGTGTCTCTAATCCTTGAAGCTTGCTTTGGTAGGGAAAAGTGTTGATTTTCAGCACAAACCTTGAATTACCCTAAGTATCCCCCAGAACGAAACAAAAGCAGCAGTGGATTAATATCACTGGTGGAGCCGCAGGACAAAGAGCGCAGTGCCCTGTGCTTTTCAGACAGCAGCCCCCAGGAGCTGCCTGCAGGGCTGAGGGCACAGGAGGCCTCACAGCCCCCAGCGAGGGCAGGAGGCTGCAGCGATGGGGAGCCTGCTGCCATCGGCTGGGAAATGACGCCTCGGAGAGTCATTTCCTGACAGGAAGGTGGAGCAGCATTCACGCACCCTCGGTCTCAGCAGGACGGGCTGTGCTGGCTGTGTAGCAATTTCCTTGGCTTTTCCCCAGTATTTCCATGTGACATGATCAGTGCAAGGAGTTCTGCCACCTTCCCGTGGAAACACGAGTTGGATGATGGGCAGGGAGGGGACATGGCAAAGCAGCCCAGGGCTGTGTTACACTCACCTTCTGATTTGTATCACATGCTTCTGCTTTGTGTAATAATCGGTAAGGGACGTGGCTGATGGAATTTGAAATCCTGTTGCTGGTGATTTTTGAGGTACTGCTGCTTCAGTCAAATATGGTTCAGCTCTTTATTCTGTTTCTATCTGTGTCAAACTTGTGAGTTTTAATTAAGTGAAGGTTTCTCAATGTGGCTCCTGCCAGGCTTGCAGACCTGGTCCTTACCTAGACATGCACAGGAGTCCTGTGAGGAATTACAGCAAAATACAGAAACCTACCACGTGTTCCTCCTACCTTCTCTGTCCTGCAATGGTTCCTCTCCTTGAACACCTGGAGCCAAGTTTAGAAACTAGAGTGCCCTGTCTCTTAGGCTCTACTACCTACCTATACTTGAGGTTCCTTTAGAGATAGGAGATCTTGGCTGACTCGGTGTGTTTCCATCCAAGGAATTTTATACTTGTATTATGTGCCCAAAAGAAGCTGTAAAGAAAAAGAATGTTCAGCCTGTTGTACTGGGTCACAGCAGGCTACAGGTGGCTGTGCCCAGTGGGTATGTGCATTACCTGCTACTGTACCCATCTCCTAGGAAAATTTGCCTCCCACAGTATCCAGAATTGAGCTTCAGTCGAGGTGCTTAGCTCACCTGAGAGCAGTATTTGATTTTGTTGAAATAAGTGGCAAATGGGGGTGATGGACACCATGTGCTGGCTCCTCCCAGAAGTGCTGAGGTCTCCAGACAGGGCCTTTTCTGGGGCCAGTCAGTCCTATGTGCTGACACTGCTTTCATGAATCTTATCATTAGTGCTCTAAGCACATGAACTATAAGTTAATCCTACTGTAACATGATTATTAAATCCATTAATCAAAGGCAGGAGATCTATAATTAACTTATTCTCCAGCATCAAGTAAATGATTCTGCTGTGAGCTTTAAGAAAGCAATTGTTCACTAATATGCAAAATACAGTGGGGCTGTTAGACTATAAGACTGTAATTGTATAATTAAATTATAAATTTTGCATATTTTAATAACATTTTAATTATTTTCTAAGTTAAAATGGAGGTTCCTTTTTTTAAGGTTTCACATATAATTAAAAAAACTCTAATTAATGTCTGTCCCCTACCTGTCAGCTGACCTTTTCATGAAAGGCTTTGACCAGACTCACCTTGCACTTGTCTCCAACAGTGCCTGACTATGGATTTCTCCTGTTATGTATTTCAGCATATTCATTGTTGGTCACTGCAGACATTCAAATTTTAACTTGCAAGGACAAAAGAAGTTCCTGATAGCACTGTGCTGGTATCAAAGGCTTGGGTATGTTTCAATACAGGCTTACAGATTCCTTTTCCCTTCCCTGCAGAGGCACAGAGATGGGAGGCACATGAGGAGGCTGAAGCCCAAAGCTGACACTGGTGCTGCTACCAGCAGAGTTCTTCAAAGTGGCAAACCACAGTGTTTCCTGGGAAAGTCTAATGGAAAGGGAGATCTCCAAAACTTGCAGACAATGAATACAGAGTAATTTTTCTTGGCAACCTTAATGTTGATTGATAGGACAGTTTGCCTTGTCCAGTTTATATAAGAGCAGCTGATATAAAATTACTTCATAGCTGGATATTTATGAGAAGTTTCATTTCAAATAATATAGTTTTTGCCTCTGGCAGTGCTGTGGTTTAGCCCTATTATTACTGGGAACTAAACCTTTAGGATATTCCAGCTATAACTGTAGAGCCTGTCTGATCTATGCAGCAAAGTTAATATTTTCCAAAGCAATGGAAACTTTATAACGGAAAATCACATTAGCAAAAACTACCTGTCCCTAAAACCAGCCAGGAAATCAGGCACAGAGAGGAAATTTCGGGGATCTTCCTTCAGCTTCTCCTGTTTTCTCTCACACCTCTCAATACTGAGTGTTCTCTGTGGCAATGAATATACAGATATTTTATCTCTGTCCTCCTCTAGGAAAGTGACCAGAAACCAGCTGTGATATAAGCAACATCCTCTCACCTTGTCTCTGCTGCATTTGGGTCTTGCATAAGCTGCTCCTGTCTCTTGAGGGGAACAGGATTCACCCCTGGTGCCCGACCTGAGCAAGGTCAGAGCTGCAGAGTTGTGACAAAAGCTGCTGCTAATGAAAGCAAGCCCTGAAAGCCGCCATCTGCCGAAGTCATGGAATTGTTCAGGTTGGAAAAGGCCTTTCTGGGAAGAGGTCTGTAGCACAAGTCATATGAGGAGCGGCTGAGGGAGCTGGAAAGGGGTGCAGCCTGGAGAAAAGGAGGCTCAGGGGGGCCCTTGTGGCTCTGCACAACTCCCTGACAGGAGGGGGCAGCCGGGGGGGGTCGGGCTCTGCTGCCAGGGAACAGGGACAGGAGGAGAGGAAACGGCCTCAGGCTGGGCCAGGGGAGGCTCAGGCTGGATATTATGGAAAATTTCTTCACTGAAAAGGTGGTGGCATTGGAACAGACTGCCCAGGGCAGTGGTGGAATCCCCATCCCTGAGAGGATTTAAAACCATGTGGATGTGGCACTTGGGGACAGGGGTTAGCGGTGGCCTTGGCAGTGCTAGGGGAACAGCTGGACTCAATGATATTGGAGGCCTTTGTACAAAGAAATTCCTTTTGTTAACATTAATATTTGGTGACTAGTGTAGAACACATTAGGGCATTTTAGTTGAGATTTAAAGAAAGAAACCAATACAGAAAAGAGGTAATGATTTTTTTTCTAGTAGAGAATCTCTCGGAGGGGTTGTGTTCATCTCACAAACATTCACTTTATTACATTTTATGGAATGGACTTTAAATGCCAGTATATACAAGCCAACACTTCATTATTGCAGTTTGTGTTTATCCACTTGCCATTGTCAGTCTGTTCCCTTTTGTCTTCTTGTGCTGCTCTTTGTAAAAGCTATGATTTATGAATATGTGGGTTAGATCCCTCACAGTATAGCGTGAAGTGGTTCAATAAAAAGTTATTAAAGTAAAAAATCTATAGTTTCACATGCTCTGCTCACCTTCTGTAGTAACTCCCAAGAAGAGATCCTTAAGCTAAGCAAACACTGCATGCTGAGACTGTAACATAAGCTACCAACTGAGAGGCCTCACTCAGCCAGAGCTCTGCTGAACGGAGCCACTGCAGGCAATTCCAGTTCTGCCCACATAGCTGCAGGACTGCCCCCTCTCATGAAAGTAGCGTAGACAAAAAAGGCGGTGGGGTGGGGGAACCTACCATAAAACATTCATTTTACATTCAGGAAATAAAGACTTCCAGTAGCCTTAAGCTACACAGCACCAAATGGCATTTGGTTCTTTAATGTAACTGTGTGTGCCACAATTAATTCATGTTTCAAAGAAAACTCTGGCTCCTGCTGATTGCAGGATAAACAAAGCTGACTTTGGGCAGTTTCCAGAGCCCACTTAGAATATTAATTCCTTCAAAAAGTAAAGTGTTTCAGCCTAAAATAGAGAGTGAAAGGGTGATTTAGACCAGCTTACCCCAACCCATGCATGTTTTTCACCCAGCAGCACTGCTGACTTGCCACAGCTGCACAGCCACGTGAAAGAGGGGATGACAAATGGGCCGCTTGTGCTGATGGCTGGCAAGAAGTGAGAGCTGCTTGTAGCAGTGAAAGCTGAAGGAAACACTCTCCAGGACAAAAAATAATTTGCAAGGAAGACATGGAAAGTGGTAGAATCTGTTCAACTGCAGCACAACAGGAAGACTGTAAGAGATGGGTTACAAAATGATTTTGTTGTCTCTATTTCATGTCCCCAAATCTCAGAAAAAATGCAGCTCTACAAACAACAAGCCCTCCATCTGTCTCGGGGATGGAGAACTTCAGCAAGTGAGGATTACCTCAGTGAGTGACAGCGATGAGGCACCGCTGTGCGGTACCAGATCACCGGCCTGGCACTGCCTCACCCGGGACAGAGCAGCACCATGCACAGGAGCATCCCTCTGTGCTGTGCTGCACTGTGCTCCTGCTGCCGCCTCAGGGCTCTCTCACTGACACAGAGCAGCTATTGAGGCAGCAATCACAGTCCCTCTCTTGTCTCTGGCAAACAAAGCATAACAGCTATGATCCTACACATCCTCTGGGACATCTGAACTAGAAGGTTCCAACCTGGTCTAAGCTACCAAAATAATTTTGCCACCTGTAGCTGCCACGTGCAGTCTTGCACACCCATCTCCAGCCAGGTGAGGTGTGGAATGAAATGCAGCTCTTAGCAGAAGAGCCCAGCACAGCCACTCAGCTGAACAGGCTGCTGTCAGAGTCAGTGCTGCTGATGCTGACACACCAAGGCTTTGCATGCACACCTCACACACTCTTCTGCTGGGTACCTCAGGAAATACAAGGAATTTTTTTGTCCACATTGAATCCACTGAGGTTAGGTACCTGGATGCCCACTGGCACAATTCTTCTCCTGCTGAAGTAGGAGAATGAAGCAACTAATTTCTACTACAAATATAGGTAATAAGCCCAATAAAAAACATTGACCAGCATGAAAAACAAAGGGAAAAGCAATTTGGAGTAGTGGTCCACGTTGCCAGGGTTCTGAATTGTGAAATAACCAATAATCCTGTGCATTTTGTTTCTCAAGACACATTTGATTTTCTCATGACTTTTCATGGTCAAGTCACTGCAGTTAACATTATCACTGGAAATCTCAATGCTTGTGAAGCTGATTTGCTGTTTATAGCTGGTGATGGAATTGTTGAGGATGTTGGTGATGTTAACTTCTTCCATTCCTTCAGTTAGTTCCTTTGCAGGCCCCTAGGAAACAAGAGTGCATAGTTTTAAGGTCTGTTTTCTCCTGCAGAGGGAGGAGACCATAAGGATAAAGATATAAGAGCACAGCTTCATACATGGTCATCCCAATACTCAAACACATCTTTCAGCTGCTGCCTAATCTTAGGAGGGCCTGAGGTCCCAGAGATGCCTGTTTCCACCACTGTATTTCTAGAGGTATTTTTAGATCCTTGAGCAAGTCTTACTCTGAGTAATCCAACATCCATCTCCTATCCATCTCCTATCCATATCCAGGATATTCATCTCTTCCTGTCTACACAGTAACTTAACAGCTGGGGAACTCAGTATTGAGGTGGGAAACCTCGTTTTCCCCTGACAGGATCTGGGCCCTTGATGACCACTGGACTACAGTCATAGCTGACTATTTAATTTCTCACACTAAAGCAGAGCCCCTGAACAAGTCACTCACAATCCCCACAGAACACTGTGGGACTGATGTTTGGAAGCATCTTCCAGGAAGGGAGGAAGAAGGGTTCAGCTTTCCTCCGGTAGAGGAAAGTACCTCCCTTATTGGAGTTGTTTGATAACTCCAATAAACAGTTGTGTTATCCTGGCTCTTCTCTGGCTGCATTTAGAAGGAGCAGACATGCTTCATGCTCACATGAGCCCAGCTAAGGGCTGTGGACCCAATTCCAGTGCCAGGCCCAAGTGCCTTTCTGAATGTGGTCCCGTGAGCCCAACAGGACTGTCAGCTAAGGCTGCTGCTCAGAAGTCTGCTAGAGACACAGCACTCCTGTGCTATTCATGTGTTTGTTACACACGAAAGTTCAGATTTAGTGCCAATCAGGAGAAGCATTGTTAATGTATCTGTAACAAGAAGACCACTTCTCTCACTCGGTTAATGGAGAACTAATTGCTGTCAGTCTCAGACCACTGGGCTTATTCAGGTACATCGGGCCTTACCTCCTCTGGTACTTTAGCTGCACACTTCTGTGATGAGCTGTAGTGAGCCACGGCATATTCCACAAGGGCACCAAAGATGAAGCTGAAGCAGATGCCAAGATAAACATCAATGGCCTTAATGAAACAGTTGGTTTTCGAAAGTGAACTTCGTGAGCCGATCATCAGAGTTGTCATAGAAAGCACTGTTGTAACTCCTTGGAAAACAGAGAGACCTTTTCTTGTGGAGTCTTTGGAAAAGTCTTGGCCTACCCTTCTGCTCATGTCATTGCTCCCTATTGCTGGCCAGATAAAGCACATCACTTCTTACCAAATGCAAATCATCCATCATAGCAACTGAAATGCTTTTCTAGCATTAGCTACTGGCTTCACACGGGCTCTCCCTGCCGTTAGCAGCTTGGCTCCAACAGGCAGTTGGCTCTCTCCTTTTTCATGCTTTCAGTAAAAACATTCCCTCTGTCCTGCTCCCTCCAAAGCACATCACAAAGATCATGTGCTCTGTCCTCTACTCTCTACAGTGGATCTCCTGGGAGCCTTGGCCACACACAGCCCTGCAGGTGGGCACATGTCCCTGCCACAGCATTTCCTCCACACCAGCCCAGCTCTGCCCCAAGGAACAGCAGAAGGCGAGCAGACCATTTATCCCTGATAATGTATCTACCCAGTACCATCTACCTAGCCTTCAAAGGCTCCTCTGCCTGCTGAAATCTTCTGCCTTCCTCAGGCAGTAACTCACCAATGCAGGTTCTGGCAGGCACTGAGTCCAGCGTGATCCAAAAAGAAACCCAGGACAACATGACGAGCAGAGTGGAGGGCACATAGGTCTCCAAAATGAAGTAAAGGACATTTCTTCTCAGTTCAAACTGTAGTATCAGTCGTGGGTAACTGCCTGTTCATGAAAGGAAGAGACTTGGTGAATGTGAAATTCCCAAGGACACCTGAAGTGAAACTGGGGCAGCCCAGCACCAGCCCTTCAGCTGATGGAGCCCAGCAGAGGCATACCACCACTGTGGGAGAGGCCTTGCTTCCACCTCAGAGAGGTGATGGAGGTAACACCCGACACGAGGGACACCCTCAGAGCTAACACAGCCAACACCTTGCACCAAGGGACACCCTCAGAGCTAACACACACCCAACACCCTGCACCAAGGGACACCCTCAGAGCTAACACACACCCAACACCCTGCACCAAGGGACACCCTCAGAGCTAACACAGCCAACACCCCCCACACGAGGGACACCCCCAGGGCTAACACACAGCCAACACCCCCCAGCAAGGGGACACACACAGCGCTGACAGGCAAAGAGGCATCTGAACAGTCACCCCTTGCAGAAGGGCTGCTGCACCCGAGCACAGCAGGAATGTTACAGCACGGCCTCAGCTCAGAGCAGAGCAGGGCTGATGCTCTCATCCATTCTCTCACACTCAGCACAGAACACCTTTCCCAACACCTGCTCTGAAGGGCCCTGCCAATTTCAGCTTTATCTGATGGCTGAAAAACAGACAAAACATTTGTCTCTTGATGTCAGCAGGCTCTGGCTCACATCCCAAAGCATCCCAGTACCTTATCATCATCACAGAGAATTAGACCCCCGTTTTCATTAGTGATTTGTGATCTTTGATAATGGTATCTTTTTGTGTTCAAAAAAATACAGTCATCTTTCAAAAATAAATTTGTTGTAACTACTGACATAAGGGTTCTGAGGCTGGATCAGTAGTGTTTTCAGGATATAGTTCTCCTCTTTAAACAATAATTCCCTTTGAAGTGTAGAAACAAAGTCCATGTTGTTCATGGGCTGTGTATGCAACAAAACAACAAAACATTGTTATTTTTAAAACCTTGTCATTCTAAGGAAGTTTTGCCCCTTTTCATAGTGTCTGTGATTGGAGAAAAGAGTATTTTACACTGATAATGAAAAATACATTGAATTCTGATCTACAAAAATATGTTATCTATCATGATAGAATTGTAATTTACAAACAAACATATATTTAAATAATTAATTTTACTCCTAGTTACTGTAAACATTGCTCTCCACAGTATTTGTAGACTACACACCTGGATCGAAGGGATAGAGCTTCCTCAGGTATGTGCAGAGAAAAAAAAAGGAGAATTTAAAAAATAAAAAAATCCATCAAATGAATACAGTATATTTTAAACCTCCATCTTTCTGTGGATTTCCATCTTACAGAATATCCTGATTGCAACTAATAGGATTTTATTACCTTTCTGTTCATCTCTTTTCGTGAGATTAAGATCTGCTAAAGACTTTGCTGGTTCAGGCCTGAGTCAAAAGATCCTGGCCTACAGGAAGGAGAGGAGGTGGGATGGGGAATACTCGAGAGCTTTGCCTGCTCTCTTCTCTCATGGATTTACCTGTCTCCTGCTGTGACTTCGAGACCAGAGTGTGGTAGCGTTCCACCGTGTACTGAGAGAGCCGCAGCTTCTCGATGCCGTGGACGGAGTCGTTTCCTCTCAGCCAGGTGAAGGTGACATCGTTTTCATCGTAGCCCCCTGAGGAGAACACAGGGACTGTGTGACTGCTGTGGCCACTGAAAGCCCAGCTGCTGCCCTGCTCTGTCTCCTGTGGGGAGCAGAACCCTGACCCTGGCACTGCACACTGGACAGAGACCCCCCGAGCTGTGTCTGACCACGGGGGGACATTGGCTGTGCTTCCTTCACCACACTTGGTCTGCTGCTCCAGATTTGGACAGGAACACACACCTCTGGGAATGACACACAACGTGCAAGGCTGCTGAGAGCCTGTTTCAATTGTTTACATGGGGTATTTCTGTTTTCAGTGGTAATCCATTGCTGTCATACACAGCTCAATTACATGCAGCAGGATAGAAGTACTGCAGTGGTTAACCCTCAAACACAGTCTCCAGTGTGAGAGGAGAGCAGGAGAAACACAGTGGTTAAAAAAGTGAATTCAGATCCCAGTGAACCCCTTACCATGGAGCAGAAGCACATTTCACTGAGTCATCTATTCAAGTGCTTACAAACACGAGAAAATGCATTTTCAGCTAGTCAAGAGCTCACAGCTGAGACTGCTATGTGGTTATGGACCAGGCTCCTCTGACCAGGTACACATTGTCCAGAAAGCCTGCTCGTAAAAACAACTTTTTCTACAAATCATTCCTCCAATCCTCAAAGGCATTAAGTTACTGAGGACAAATAAACGCACACAACATTTAGGTAACACCAAATTCCTGCCTCAAAGCAGTGGGACTCCATGTATGCCATCTGAGAGCGTGCCTCCAGGGATGTAAGTGATGACATGACCTCAGGTTAGACTGAGGGATACCTCAGTCTGAGGGATGAATCTTGTACTGAGTTGCCAGCCTGCCATTCCCTTCAAAAATTTGACCTAATTTAGGAAACAAGCCCATCAGTTTCACTGATTTAATTCTTTTATTAAGAGCCCTTCTTCGAGTCCATGCATAGAGATGCTGTGATACTGATAATAACCTATTTGTCCTGGTAGAAGGAATCAGATGCAGTTGCAGCTCTATTTACATCTAATTGTGTTTTCTTATTAGACACAAATTACCAGAGCTTGGGCGTGATGAACTCCTAAATTAGGTGTCCAGAGTATGAATCCCTGAATAGAATCCTAAGCATGTGACTTTTCAAAGTTCCTAAGTGGTTTTATAAATCGTGGTTACTCAGGAAAATTTTATAATAAGTGATAGATTGTTGTTAATTCATCTGGCGTCTATTTAAATAGCATTATTTCTGGGCACTTATCCTAATGAAATCTCCAGTGGGCAATATGTATGTAATTTCATTGGAATTATACAGCAACTGAGCATGATGTAGGACCCAATCACTTTTAAACCAGGCCTAAACATGCTCTGCTTTAGCAGAAGAGGCCAATCATTATTATTTCAGGAGCTGGTCTTTGTAATAAAGTTAACCATGGTGAACTAATATGATTTTAATGTGAAAATAATACGTGCTTCCCTAGGTGCTTCATGCTGCAACCCCAGAAGTTAAAAATCTGATGTTTTCAGGGCTGAGATGGTGGAAGTTTGGGTTTGTGCCATGCAGCAGGAGCTGGCTGCCTGCTCATCACAGGTATAGAGCAGCAGCGCTGCACTGGCTGAGCTCTGGGGTAACAGCCCTGCAGTGGCCTACGTTTTTCTGGAGCCTTTCTCAGCCAGCATTGCCATAGGTGAGCTTTTAATCTAATTGAGAGCAGAACTCACTGGTAATTCCTCTTCTTGAGACTTCTCCGTCTGAGACTCTTCTGTTGACAAGGGTCCCATCCTCTGTATCCCTGCAGCAGTCAGCCCTAGTGGAGGGGCAGGTACCACAAAGCTGGCTTTGCCCTAATTTCAGCTCATGATTCGAGAACCATGTTCAACTCTAATTCTAGTGAGAACCACCCCTCCCAGTGTCTTTTTACAGTGGGGATTTGGGGGTGAAATAGGCAGTAGCTACCTAAAAATGTGAGAATCGTTCCTTGCTGTACTCTATCCCATGCACTTACCCCACAAGCTAGTTTTGAAGAAGCTGTGTGTTCAAAAGGACCTAAATTTTGAAAACCAGCCAATATTACTTCATCCTTTCTGTGCAAGATTGAATTATCTACACTTTAATAAAACATGCTTTATTACCACTTTTTTGCATGAACTGCACAGTGACAGGAGTTTTCTGGACTGTGGATTACAACACAAACATTTGAAGAACGATGACACAGAAGTTGTTTTCTTTTGGACATTATAATTTGCAGGAATAAAAGTCTACTCCAGAAAGCCACTGTGCTGAATCCAAATATTCAAGATGTGTAGTTACTTATGATTAAACAATTTTAGAGTTTTCTAGAACATTATACTTACAGCTTTCTAGCTGCAGTTGGCATGTTTGTGTGTCCATGGGGTATTTTGAGAGGTCCATGCTACAGGCAACAGTAGTAGTGATTCTATAGGAACAGAAAGAACTCTGAAAATTGCAATGAAAGCATGTAATGAAATTGCTGTTTTACACAGCAAACTGGATCACAAATCCTCTGCCCTGTCAGATTATCTAGACCTATGAAATGAATTAACTGAGAATGCTTCTTAAGATCAAGTGCTCTCTGCAGCCACCTCAATGAAAATGTAACCCAAGGAGGAATTTTGCTTTGCTCTGGTGGGATGTAGAGTTTAGATTCACATCCTTTTCCCAGTGCTACAATTTGCACATTAAGAAGTCTCCCCTTGCAACATGAGGTGCAGTAACTAACTGCACACGCGCTCTGGCTTGCTCTGACCTGGAGGTAAATGAGTTTTACTCTGCAGTTGAGAAAACTGGGGCCCAGTTACTGCAAGCTAAGGAGAATACTGTAGGAATTGCTAACCCAAGTGCAGTGCAGCTTCCTGCAGTGCAGTACATGGACAAATACACTTATTGGTAAAAAACAGAAGTCATCACTACATGGCACTGTATAAGCAAATGGTTTCCCACTATCAGTTAAACTTTTACTGCTGTGATGTCTTCCTTCCATTCCTCTCCTGCCTCCATCTGACTGGACTTTTCCTCAGTGACGCCTAAACTTGTGAGCTTTCTGAGCAGGCCTCAGGACACAGCAAGTACTGTCATGGGGGATCCTGATCCCTAACTGGCATTTCCAGGAAGCCAGAACAGGGGGAAATGGATCAGCAGAGGATGGTCACAGTTGGCTTTTTGACCCCAAACTCATGACCTGCAACAGCTGGTACCTGCTCCTGTCCAGGGTAATTCTGGAAATCTATTGTGAGCCAGCAGCAGCAAAGCCAGAGGTGCTGTACCTTAAGGCATACAGGACAGTGCCATTAGAGAACAGCCTGATGAGGCGGTTGCCCACGGTGACATCGTGCAGGAAGGACCTTTTGGACTCCACGATGTAGGTGTCTGGCACCCAGAGCAAGTCCACCAGACGAGCGTCCAGCGTGAAGCTCTTGTTGCCGTGGAAGACCAGCCGTGGGTCCGTCCAGCGCTGCCGCAGGGAGATGGTGGCTGTGTAATCCTGGCAAAGAGAGGAGAGCCGGGAGGACACGTGTCCGGCACCTGCACGGCACAGCTGCGGGCACACCACGTGTGTGAAGAGGGACAGAACACATCTTTGTTCAACCTATCACAGCCAAGCTTCAAGCTTCATTTTCATCACAGTTTTATTTATTCTGTAATATTTCTAATATACTTCCACTCTAAGGTGTGGAGTTTGAGGGCTAAAGATTATACTTATATATGTAATATACTTATTAAACTTCATTTTTTAATGAACAGTTATTGTAACTGATGTTTTTGTGTCCATTTTGCAGGTAAGAGAACAGATGGGAAGCACACACTTGAGGCCACCCCACAAGTCATTGACGTTACAGATCAGTCATTGCCTAGCACTGGGAAATTCCACACATATTATAAATCTGGTCATCGAAAAGGCATTGGCACTTTGGAGAAAAAAGGTAAGTGAATCTAACCTGTTATTTCAGGGAGGTCTTAAAAAAAACCCCAAACAAATGAAAAAAGAAAGCGTGAGCCTTCTATTGCAATAGGAATTTTGAATTTAAGAACACGGGGATTAACTTGAGTTTGGCCTGCCAAAATCAACCTGCAGTGACTGAAGCGTTTTCACAGTGCCCCAACAGAAAAGAATAAGCAGCACCTGCTCAGCTCTGAAGGTGATGCTTTGCTGAGCCTTCTGGACACAACAGGCACCGTTGGACTATTTCACTTCCTTCCTTACAGTCAAAGCAAAACCAACCAGAAATGCCTTGTACTTTCAGAACCTCTGTGTCACAGGCAGACTGGCACTGGCACTTGTGCTAGCAGCCTGAACAACTGCGTTTCACCACAGAACTGCTGCCTGGCTCTGGAAGATCAAGCAGTTCTGCTCCATTCCATCTCCAATTTTCAAATGCTTCAAGGAATTAAAGGGTATCAGTGTCAGCTTTTGCAACTTTTAAAATTTTACCCTCAGCCTGTGATGTCAAATAATGGGTTGTTACGGCTTTCAATATAGTGAGTTACATTAGTGACAAAAGTGAAGTGTCCCAGATGATTTCCCAACTTTTATCAGGGAACAGATCGAGCCTCTGCAATGGTTCCTATACGATCAGAGAAATTTAGATGGATCATCAAGAAAAAGTCCAGAACAGGAACTATTTTATGAGGCACTTCATTTAAGTTAGAGGTTTGTGAATAATTTATTTTGTTGGTTCTGCTCCTTCCCCAAAATGAATAGCTTTAGCAAAGTTACAAAATTTTATTGAGTGAACTTGATTAATTTGCTGGGAGGAGGTAAAAAAAAAAGATGGTGGTGGTAGTCTTGAAAAGGCAGAAGTTACCTGTTAAAATTGTTCCTGACTGAATTTCTGACTGTTTGGACTGAAACTATGTGCTGAATTTACCCAAGTTGCACATAGTTTTGGTCAGTCTGAAAGAAGAGCTTTCAGTGATCAATGTTTGAAACCCAGCTGTTATCAGAAGTGGAATGAATCAGATTCACCAGTGGTGGGAAGATGTTCCCTGTATATTCAAATTTATTTTCTTTCTTTTCTTGGGGTGGCCAGTTCTTTGAGCCTCAGACTGTCACAGCTCAAAGCCTTTCTTGAGAAGAAACCCTGTCCAGGACTTCAGTCAGAGGCAGCACGTCCAACGGAGCCCATCCCTGTCCCACACAAAGAGCTCTCACATGGAAGAAAGGGATGCCACATAGGATTGATTTGTTTCCATTTCCATAGGGCCCAATTTCCAGAAGGTAATGAGTTTTTGACCAAGAGGACTTTTGGAAGCACTTCTATTTACTTGTAAGCCCACATTACTGTGGCATCTCCACAGTCTGCAGCCATAAATGAGCCCTGTTTTCAACCCACCTCTGAAAGTGGTCAACAGCCACCAAACAGCAAAGCAGTTTCAAAATGACCATTTCTGTGCTGAACACACAGAATACATGTGAAGTCTCTCAGGCAGACCCCAATCATATCCTGTAAAATAAAAGTTCTTTCACTTACCATGTCACTCTCAGATATACTAGAAATACTTGTGATGTCCAGACTCATTGCAATTTGTACAGGTTCTCCTGCAGAGGGAAAGAAATGCTTCAGCAGAGAGAAGGGGAATGTGAAGGGCACAGTAAAACCACTCAGGATGCTGTGCAGGGTGGGCACTGTCCTCAGCCTCACTTGCTGTTCTAAAACTGCAGAGGCCCAGAGGGTCAGACAGTTTCAGAGCTTTATGCTCACAAATGACATGATCCAAAATGCAGTTGTCACTGTTAGGGAGCTGGAGTTCTGTGTTTGGTGATGGTGGCAGGGGGCAAATACCCAGCAGCACTGGCCGTGAAGCTCACTGGTTTAGATCAGCAGCATTTCAGTGGCATTTGCCGTTGGACAGGCGGCCAGGGCTACTTTGTCCCTTGCTTCCCAGCCCACACCAGCCACAGAGCAACCAGACCAGGGACCTCCGCAGAGAGCACTTCTCACAGCTCAGGGAGCGACGGCAGCCCCGGTTCCTGGGAGGAACCACCGAGCGGCAGAGAAGGTCCCTGATTCCCGAGAGCAGGCACTGCCGGACATCCAGAGGAGCAGCCGCCTTTGCCAGGCTCCAGCTCCCTGCAAACCGAGCGTCACTGCCCGCATCCACCGCGAGAGGGCAGCACCGCCCGCCCGGGGACACGGGGACATGAGCGGGGACACGGGGACAAGGGACACGGGGAGAGGGGACACGGGGACACAGGGGAGAGAGGACAC